>JASGAU010409560.1:6757-23658 GCA_030220045.1 Australoheros facetus | reverse complement strand
TTCAGCCTTCCGTTTACACGATAGCGTTTCAGAAACGATCTGTGTTTACACGATGACACGTGAAATGATGAAAACGATGTAGTTCCCATGCCAGGCCACACGTTGGCGTTGGTTTTCTCTTTGCAAAGCTTGTTTACGCAAGACGCTACTTGTTTACGCAAGACGCTACTGTGTCACTCGTGACACAGTAGGAAGCGCAGCAAATTGTTCATTACTTACAAAACGGCCAATGTGAGAGATTTTGTGTGGACTGACGATGAGGTTGGATCGCTGGTGCACATAACGCTGAATTACAAAACGGTAAAAACACAAGAAAAGCATAAGAAGCACTCGTGAATCTGCGAGTACTGTTTATCAATTTGCGCATGCGCGGAAAACTGTGGCCGTCGCAACCATAGTGCGCATGTGTGAGTCACCCGTTTTCAAATCACCCCGGTTTCAAGCGTTTACATGAGAACGCAAGCCGGTGCGTTTCTGAAACGCTCCACTCTGGACCCCGTTTCCGAAACATCGTTTTCACTCCGTTGTCGTGTAAACGCAAGGCCGAAACGCATCAAAACGACGCCGTTTTCATTTTGAAATGGTGTCGTGTAAACGGGGCCTTAAACATCATGTCAGACAAAGTTAACAATTCATCTGCATATTTTATTTTAACTTCTGTAGCTTTACTGTAGATTTTTGCTGTGTAAAACAAACTGCGGTGGATGGGAGCAGCTACAAAGTTTGCTTTCTTTACGTAGGAGCTTGCTGAACAGTTGGTTTGATGAAGGACTCCCATCTGCTTTTTTCCAGTAAAGGTTTTAATGGTGATTACAGTAAAAAGCGCTGCTGTTTTTGCTCGCTAGAAAAATGTTTTCTTTCACTCCACCTCAGCTCACTGTCTCGATAACGGCTCTGCCTCTTTACTCTTTGCCGTGTGTGTGTGCTGACAGACTCCACATTAAACTATGACAGCATCATCTTCACTGCTGCTTTGTGTTATTTTTGTTGAAAAACTGGGGCCTACACGTGTGCTCCCAAATATGTTTCTATTGCAGGTCTATTTTAAGGTCTATTTTAAGTTGCAGATGTGTGTGAAAAGCTCACACTTACACAGCAACAACTGAGCGCTACAGATTCGTGGATTAAACGAAGCACTGAAGAAAAAATTTGTGTCAAGGATTTTTTTTTTATAATGAAATGATTTGAGTTAGGTTGTGATTGCTCACAGCGCTAACACAGTGGTCATTTTCTGTTATTTTCACACTTTTGGTTATCTGTGTATAGTCTGTTCATTATTTATTAGCTTCAAGTCAGACATGAACAGCTTGGTTTCACACTGATGCCAGAGCAGACATGCCAGTACACAGGAATACATTCAAACAACATTGAAAGTCTGTGGCAACAGGTCAAATTTGAATTTTGATTAAAATTGTTGTTTATGTATGGAGGAAGTCAGAAGAGAGTATTATAATAGTTATTTATAATAATTATAATTATAATGAGTGTCTACAGCCATTTGTAAAGCAGTGTCTGGAACACCATCAGTCATGGATTGCCCTCTTTAGATCCCAAATCTCAATATTATTGAAGCAGTGTGAGATCATCTTGACACAGAATGGAACAAAAGGCAACATCCAAAGAAGAGCTTTAGAGTGTCCTTCAAGAAGCCTGGAGAACCATTCCCGAAGACCACTACAAGAAAGCTGCTTTAGAAAGTTCAGGCTGTGTTGAAGAATGAAGGTGGTCATACCGCATATTGACTTTTTAAGCTTGTTAGAATTGTACAAACTCTGTTTTTGCCTTACATACTGTATTCCCCGGTGTGTTTGCACATTTCTATAAATTGCTGAACCTATTTCCCATTTTCCTAACAAAATATAACAAAATGAGGGGTGCCTCAACACGCTTGCATAGTTCTTTAGGTATTCCACATATGCCCAAGGAAACTGCTGGTGGTCCCAGGACAGAACCATGACCTCCTGCAGATGGAAGGATCTTTGACTGAATTACACAGTTACAATTATGGCTCTCTGCTCATATAATAATGTAATGATGATGTTTTAGAATGGTTTTGGTAATATTTGAAGATCCTCTGTTGCTAAGTTACAACAATATGATATTGGACCCAGATAAAAGATTGATTGGCATTAACGAGCTCACATTACTCCATTTTACATTCTTTACATTGGCTCCAAGTTGATTTTAGGATATTTATAAAATTCTCGTATTTACATACAGACCACCAAATGACCAGGCTCCAGATTATATTTCTCAGCTTCGTACAAAACATACTGCTTCTCACTGTCTGTGTTCGCAGGCCCAGAATTTGTTAATTGTTCCCCATACACAACTAAAGACTAGGGGGGACAGAGCCTTTCAGTTTGTGGCACCTAAGCTGAGTGGAGCTGAGTGGAACAGTCTACCACTACATCTACGTTCAGTTGACTCTGTAGATTCTTTTAAAAAGGAGTGAAAAACTTTTTTGTCTAACAGGCTTTCTGCTGAGAATTTTATCAAATTATTATTGTTATTAATATTTATTTTTTAACTACCTGTTCATTCTTTGGTGTTCTATTACGTATTTTTAATTGGCTATTATGGTGTTTATTCCCTGTTTTGTTGTTTACTGTGTGCAGTGCTATGTGACTGAAAAGTGCTTTGCTTAATTAACTTTGAAAAAAATCCTGCTCTGCAGCAATCCAGTGTTGGTGTTCTTTATTCAGCCTGCAAACTGCACTTTGACACTATGTTGTAAGTGACTATGGTGTGATTGACTTCATCAAAGTAACTAGATACTACAAAGATTTTGTTTGTTGTGTGCCTCATGTGGCCTGAACCAAAGCCTCAGAAAAGAGTTCTCCCCCACATACATCTACTAAAATATTGAGGTGTTTTTTGGGGAAGCCTTCCCACCAAGCTTAGCTCAGATATTTTTAGACTAAGTAGAGGTCTGAGAAACAACACTCATGATCAACCCACCCTTTTCTTTTCCCCATTTCTCTTCTCTTTTTGCTATTACTGTCTCTGGAATGACTTCTCTGTTCCCTTTAGAGATTGCTGGAAGTTTATCTTTCTAAGAGGATGAATATAAGGATGATGTATAGAGTTTCCTCAGTCATGTGGTGTAAATACAGTTCTGCATCATTAAAGGCTTTATGAACTGTTTTTTATATATGAAGGTTTAATGTCTCCACACTGACAGCTAACGGATTCCTCCCAGGTGTTTCCATCTCCGCTCCCATATGTGTGCGTGTGGAAAAATTGCCCATTCCTTCTGTTTTCTTATTGAAGTGGAACTATTGCAGTGCTGTACGCACATTTGAGGGCCCCCATCCACAGAATAATTCATTTGATGCTTTGATACGTGATAATGGACCCAGTATGGTATTATTCATACGCCCCTCTCTCTTTAGAGACTGTGGCTTCCAAAAAGAGTCCCACTACTGCCCTGAGTGCCCCCTCCCCTCTTTCAAGACTCTTTCGTCATTTATTATTTAAATCCCTCCATAATTCATCCATTGCCCGCCAGTACACCCCTTTTTGCTCATTCCTCATTTAGTGCAAATTAACATGAGCTCTGAATGTGCATTTGTGGAAAACAGAACAAAGTAAACAAACAGAAAGAAATGGCAGCAGGTTGGTCCAGTGGATAGAACTCGATGCTTATTTCCTCAGTCCTCCCTGTGATGTGATGCCATGTGACATATTGAGTCTAATTTGTAGCCTAAAGAAGCAAACAGCTGTGGCCTATTTTGTTTAGCTGTTGTTTGGGTGATGTCACCATTTGTGCCTCGTAAGGCTGCCTTGCTTTTGGCACTTGGTGTGAGGATGTCAGGAGCATTTTGTTAAGCTGCTGATGAAGAGGACAGGGGTTGTGTAGCCTTTAGAGAAATCTGATAAGTCAACCAAGGCAGTTATGTGCAGTTTCGAAGACATTTATTAACTAACATTAAAGATTCACACATGCCTTGTTACTATATTTTACATTATTTTTCCTTTTCGTGTAATGAGTAATGGTTTAACGGGCATTGTGCGGTGCTGTTTAGGGAGCTGGAGTTGAATTACATTGTCTTAGCAGGGGATTAATTACTTTTATCATTAATGTTTTGCTATATTGTAGGTGAATGGATATTTTATGGCCTATTGGTCACCTTGGTAGCAATATCGCCCTTATCATCAAGATATGATGGGTATAATGGGCATTAGGGATGTCTGCAACTGGTCTACTAGATAATTAAACATTACTGCTCTTGGTAATCGTCAACAGAAACACAATATATTACTCATCTATAATTGTTACCGCCAGCATCTGTTTCTCTCTCGCTCTAAAGAAATGTTATAAGCAAGCAATGTGGAAAGTAAGATGTAAGCTGCTCTACAATTTCTTAAGTACTTTGATCTATAAAATGAACAATTACACTATATTACCAAAAGTATTTGCTCGTCTGCCTTCACACACATATGAATTTGAGTGACATCCCATTCTTAGTCCATAGGGTTTAATATGATGTTGGCTCACTCTTTGCAGCTATAACAGCTTCAACTGTTTGAGGAAGGCTTTCCAAATGGTTTAGGAGTGTGTTTTTTGGGAATTTTTGACCATTCTTCCAGAAGCACATTTGTGAGGTCAGACACTGATGTTCGACAAGAAGGCCTGGCTCACAGTCTGTGCTCTAATTCATCCCAAAGGTGTTCTGTTGGGTTGATGTCAGGACTCTGTGCAGGCCAGCCAAGTTCTTCCACACCAACTCACTCATCCATGTCTTTATGGACCTGCTTTGTGCACTGGTGTGCAGTCATGTTGGAACAGGAAGGGGCCATCCCCAAACTGTTCCCACAAAGTTGAGACCGTGAAATTGTCCAAAATGTCTTGGTATGCTGAAGCATTAAGAGTTCCTCTCACTGGAACTAAGGGGCTGAGCCCAACTCCTGAAAACCAACCCCACACCATAACCCCCCTCCACCAAACGTTACACTTGGCACAACACAGTCAGACAAGTACTGTTCTCATGGCAAACGCCAAACCCAGACTCATCCATCAGATTGCCTGATGAGAAGTGTGATTCATCACTCCAGAGAACACGTGTCCAATTCTGGATTGGATGCAGCTGCTCGACCATGAAAACCCATTCCATGAAGCGCTCTGTGCACTGTTCTTGAGCTAATATGAGGGCCACATGAAGTCTGGAGGTCTGTAGCGATTGACTCTGCAGGACGTTGGTTACCTCTGTGAACTATACGCCTCAGCCTTTTCTGATCCCACTCAGTCATTTTACATGGCCTACCACTTCGTGGCTGAGTGGCTGTCATTCCCAATAGCTTCCACTTTGTTATACCACTAACAGCTGACTGTGGAATATTTAGTAGCGAGGAAATTTCATGACTGGACTTGTACACGTGACATCCTATCACGGTACCACGCTGGAATTCAGTGAGCTCCTGAGAGCGAAAAGAAAGTCCGCACACCAGAAGTCTCCTGGAAAAAATTTAATATAATAACCAAGCCTCGAGAAAGTGACGTTTCAGGCACTACTGCCCTTCTTCAGACTTAACAATCACAGGTTGCAAGAAACATTTTATATGCCCGCCCACTCATTGTGAGGTCATGTGGTAAACAGTGCCAGTTGTCCAAATAAGGAAAGACATGACAATTACGGCATCTAATTATACACAAGTCAGAAATCGGAAAAGTAGTCAAGGTAAAGAAAATTTTATACACTTATATACAGAACATGTCAAGGTGATATAGACCACTCAAAAAAACCCAAAATTAGTGAATTGTAAGTCAACGAGGCAATATAATAAACATAAATATGAAACATGCAGAACAGTCAAAATGGAATGCCAACCGTTACATAATAATAGAAAAGACATGCAATATATATAAGATAATCAATATAATAAATATAAACTAAAATAGGCAATACAATACAATACAACTGTAGCCATGGAAGTCATTGGAACACCTGAATTCAACGATTTGGATTTCTGAGTGAATACAATTGGCAATATAGTATATATGCAGGCTTTGCAAAAGCATAGACTGTATACGAAAGATGGATGTGGTCATGTGCCATCACCCATTGGTTTTGGACTCTGCATTTAGAAGCCTCAGCACTGGCATTTTGGAGCCAGAAGTGGTCATATTTAGATGAGAGGGTGGAGTGCCAAGTTATCAGCTAGCTTGTTGGCAAACTGCATCCATAAACTGTGTGGATACATATTTCCGATAATTGATCCTAAGAAGACAGAATAATAAAACAGTGGAATTTCAGTCACCAAAACTGCTGATCATGTGTACCACACAGCAAGCCTTATGACTGGTCAAATAATTCTATTAAAAATTCTCCAGAAGGCATCAGTACCACAGATGTAGTAGAAAAGTCCAGTTTATTGATTCAAGGTGAAGCTGACAGTGATTGGCCATCACAACCCAAATTTTAAACCATTATCTGTATCCAAATGGATAAGTTATAAACAAAACAGCTGGTATTAAGGGGGAAAACTATTCATAGAAGCCAAAATGTTCTTTTATGCCATGCTCTAAATATGCTTTTTAATACTGCGATATTGGGCATTTTATCTTGAATCACCTACAGTGATTTAACTGTGTCATAGTACAACTCTTTATTGGGTTCAGTTTGCATACCTATTCTTTCCTGCAGTACAAGTCTCAGCATGTCAGGCTGTGTCCCTGCTTAGACATAACATTACTGGTGAAAAGGCCTCCAATCTCACTGCTTAAATATGTACTGACATTCCACATCTGTTGATCATGCATATTGATAAGAATTTTGTTTTCTGTGTCCACAGATCCAGTTGGTGAAAGTAATCTAGGTAAGTGGAATATTCTGGGGAATCTCAGAAGTGTGTCTGATGAAGGTTACTGTCAAGATAATAACTAAATCATCAATAGATGGAAATACTGCGGGTTGGTTTTTCCACTGCTACTGCCAGCAATATTACTACAACTACCATCGATGCTACTACTAGTATGGCCTAGAAAATATGTGGCTTAGTTAAAGTGACAGTGTGTAAAATTATCACTGCAAGATGTCAGTAGATTGCAGTCAACTGAGTTCTGTTTTCTTACCCCTCCCGATTCAAGTGCATAATTCCAGCTATGGCGGCTACTGTAGGACAAACATGTTTAATCAGCCAAGAGAGATCAAAAACATTAAAGTTGTTGAGGATATCCTGAACTTTTTCGTCTATAAGCGCTGCTATTTTTGCCACTGTTAGCTATGATTAACTGCTGTTAGCCACTGTTGGCTCCTATTAGCCAGCATTAGTGAAACTGTCTGCCTCCCGCCTCCCCCAACTAGTCACGGCAGATGACTGCCCCTCCCTGAGACTGGTTCTGCTGAAGGTTTCTTCCTGTTAAAAGGGAGTTTTTCCTTCCCATTGCTGACATGTGCTTGCTCATAGAGGGTCATTTTGATTGTTGGGTTTTCTTTGGATTTATTGTATGGGCTTTACCTTACAATATAAAGTGCCTTGAGGTGACTGTTGTGATTTGGTGCCATATAAATAAAATTGAATTGAAATGGATGTATCATTGTTGGACTCTGAGGCTTAGTGTATAAACTTTCATACGATGTGAGAATGTAATCAAACTATTTATCAGAGGGAAAGTGTGATTTTTAGGACACTTGAGGAAACATTAACTTGCATAATGTTAGCTTATAACCAGCTGCTGTTGTTGTTATTTAGCTAGCTCGTCAGCTGTCCACAGACAGGTGAGTCGCATGTATAATCTGCTGGCAATAAGTAAGGTTTAATGCATGTTTATGCATGTTTATTTTCTTGTGTTAGAAACCTGACGTCATTTCAGGAGATAAGGCTTGAGGTGAGTGTAGTCACACTCTGTTCCAGACTTTGGCATCACATCTGCCTGGTGACACATTTACTGGGTGACACTCCTCTTCCTGTTCGCTTTTTTGGTCTTTTTGACACTGTGCGTTAGCTCAACTCAGTCTGCTGACTCACCTACCTGCTCTGCAGAGCTTTTATGATTGTTGGCAGGCTCATTTCCCCAAAATGTCCAAGATTTATCAACATAGTGTAGACTTCAGATTGCTTGAGACACTGTTTCAGTTTGTTTTGGGTTTTTCTCCCTCTTTTTGGCTCTGTGTGATGTCACTGTGAACAGATATCAGCTCTGGCTGCATGCCTGGTATGATTTTTCTCATAAATAAGTTCAGATTTTCATTCATTCTCGCTGCTGTGGAAGTGACCAATATGGCACTAAAGCCCCTCCTACGTGCTGTTTAAACCTGGTGTTAAAACCTTCTGTTTGCGAGGGGCTATCGGTTATTGAAAATTTAATTTAAATAGCAGGGTATTGAGAGCAAACTCTTTTTTTTACAACGACCCCCTTCAATACATGCAAATGACAGAAATGCACACATCTAGAGAAAACATATAATAGAGTGACAAGGGACAAACTGTGGTTCTGCATGAGGAAGTCTGGAGTAGCAGAGAAGTATATGAGGCTGGTGCAGGACATGTATGAGGACAGCGAGACAGGGGTGAGGTGTTTGGTAGGTTCAAGGTGAGGGTGGGATTAAATCAAGTATCAGTTCTTAGTTCCTTCTTGTTTACAGCGGTGATGAACAGGTTGACAAGATGAGGTCAGGCAGGGGTCTCCGTGGTCCATAATGTTTGATGTTTGAAGATGACATTGTGATTTCTCGTGTTGTAGTACTTGAGACCGGTCTGGGTCTTGAGACCACTTTTTGAGGGTCTCTGTCTTGTCTTGGCCTCGACCGCATTTGTGCTCGGTCTTGTCTCAGTCTTTGACTTTGAAGACCCGCGATTTTATTTCAAGACCAGTCAAGACCACAACTGTGGAAATATCACTAAATTGCCAGAATGTTGTCCAATTTATTTGTTAACTAAGGAAAATGACAAAAATAGTAATGCGCAGTGACTTGGATAAGTTACTTTAATCTGATTACTGGATTGCAAATAGTAACGTCTTAGATTACTCATTACGGAAAAAAGTAGTCAGGTTAGAGTAACCTGTTACTAAGTAATGCGTTACTGACATTACTGGTCGCAACATGGTGACAGTTTTAACAAATATGTAAAAAACAGATTTTTTATAAAAGTTACATACTGCAGCTTTAATCTGTATAAGAGAGAAACTTGTGGCTTTAGTTCTTACTGTCAATGATTGTTTGCCATTTTTTTCAGTTTTACACATTTAGCTGTGTGGTTTTGAAATAGCACCTACAAGATTGTTGTTGGTTTAAAAACAACATAACTTTATGTATTGTTTATGAAAGGCAGAGAAAAGTAAAGACTATTGTGATGAACTATGAATAACTGTTTTACATTCTGTGATAAATAATGGAAGTAACCCAGGAGTATTAAATAAAGATGGTTAAATTAATTTCAGCTCTGAGTGTTTAATATCTGTGTGTTTTTATGGGAATGTGACTCTTTCAGATCAATTTGAGAAGTGATTTTGATCATGTTTCACATTTTATTGTGTCATGTAGTGTGGGGCACTGATCATGGTCTTGACTGGGTCTTGCCCTTCCTCGGTCTTGGACCTTAAAAGTCTTGGTCTTGTCTTGGGCTCCATACAATTTGGTCTTGGTCTTGACTTGGTCTCAGGTTGACTACAACACTGGTGATTTCTAGTGAGAGTAGGGAGCAGGTAGAAGAGAACCTGGTGGAGGTATGCACTGGAGAAAAGAGGAATGAAAGTCAGTAGAAGAAAGACAGAATAGATGTGAAAGAGAGGGGATAGGAAGAAATATGAAAATACAAGGAGCAGAGGTAGTGAAGGTGAATGAGTTTAAATACCTGGAGTCAACCACAGAATATGAACCAAAAAGAATGTGTGTCTTCGCTTTGGGCCTTCTCGCTTTTTTTTCCATGAGTGACGTCATTTACCAAGGTGCTGCCATCTTGGTTTGCTCCCAGAGGCATTGTTGTTCTGAGCATGGAGTACTATATTCTGCGGTTTTTATCGAAGGAAATAAATATGGACAAATCAATGCCAACCAGCCAAGATCAACAGTCCAACAAGCGCTACTGCAGTGCCATTAACTACAGCAACCGGAGTGCAGAGATATGGATCCAAGGACTGGCTTAAATGTCTATTTTCAATGCTTTGCTCACCCAGAAAAAGACAAGGACATGCAAGTACACATGTTGAGGTCCCATTTACATGAGAATGATAAGCTCATTATATTAACTGGTAATATTTTCCATTTTTGAAAAGTAATGCTTGAGACAGCAACATTTAAACATTATCGCCGTTAACCCAAGACTGCAAGAGACGCTGAAAATATTGACATCAAAAACGCCGTTTTTTTTTTTTACAAACATAAATAAGTAAACATCATGCAGTTTGTTCCATTTCAGCCACCAGTCTTTTTTTGCATTTTTGTGTAAAATTGCAATACAACTTTGTTTTTATTTTGAAGGCTTTTTTTATTTTTATTTACATACGTATGTTTATGCAAGTGAATGTGGCTTCACTGTAAATGTGTTGGAACAGACATTTATGAGAAATGTGAGTTTCCTATCCTTGCAAGATGTCAGCTCACACTGACAAGACTGATGTAGAATGTAGAGTTTTTAACAAGACATGGACCTCTAAATATTATTTACAGAAATCAAAAGGCAAAGCCATGTGTTTAGTATGTGGATAGATTGCTGTGTTTAAGGATTACAGTTTGAATTGTCATTACAAGAGTAAACACTGGGAGAAATACAAGAACTTGACTGATGCAAGATAGGAATGGACATCTGAACTTTTGCAAACAAAGCTGTAAAAGCAACAAGGACATTTTACCAAGCAGTCAAGACCAGCTTTGTGATTACCCGCAAAATCACAAAAAACAGTAAGCCATTCTCTGATGGGGAGTTTACCAAAGAGTGTCTGAGAATGTGCACCTCTCCAGGTGAACTGTAATGGATTGAGGACACTGTGGGAAATCTAGAGCTTCAGTTGAAAATCAAAACAGACAATTTTGACTTGTTTTCCTTGTCTCTGAAAAAAAGCTGTGATGTCCATGACACAGCCCAGTTATTCATCTTTGTAGATTGGCTGTCTAAAGAATTTGAGGTTATGGAGGAAGTGGCAACTGAATGAAAGGGACTATAACAGAGAGTGGTTTGCTCACATGTTTGGGGAAACTTCGGCTTAAATGGGACAAACTGGCAGGAGGTTAAATTCAATTCAGTTGTATTTCCACTGCTCAAAAAAAATAAATTAACACTTAAACTTCTGGGATATTGATCTGGTCAGTTAAGTTGCAGAGGGGTTATTAATCAGTTTCAGCTGCTTTGGTGTTATTGAAATTAACAACAGGTGTACTAGAGGAGCAACAATGAGACAACCCCTAGATGTTCTCTAGTGGGCCCTCTGCTCACTACCGGGAACCGTGGAGACTGATTGGCATTTGCCATCGAATACCAGACTTGGCAGGTCCATCACTGGCACCCTGTGCTTTTCACAGATGAGAGCAAGTTTACCCTGAGCACATCTGACAAAAGTGAAAGGGTCTGTAGAAAGCGTGGAAAACATTATGGTGTCTGTAACATTTCCAGTTTTCCCACCTACAAAGAATGGAGAGGTCTGTAATTTTTTATCATAGGAACACTTCAATTGTGAGAGGCAGAATCTAAAAAACAAATGCAGAAAATCACATTGTATGATTGCATTTTATTGCATGAAATAAGTATTTGATCACCTACCAACCAGCAAGAATTCTGGCTCTCACAGACCTTTTAGTTTTTCTTTATGAAGCCCTTCTGTTCTGCACTAATTAACTGTATTAATTGCACCTGTTTGAACTGTATAAAAGACACCTGTCCACACGGTCAATCAATCACACTCCAACCTCTCCACCATTCCCAAGACCAGTGAGCTGTCTAAGGACACTGCAGGACAATAGGCAAGCAGCTTGGTGAGAAGGCAACAACTGTTGGCACAATTATTAGAAAATGGAAGAAACACAAGATGACTGTCAATCTTCCTCGGTCTGGGGCTCCATGCAAGATCTCCATGCAAGCCCAGAACTACATGGGGGGACGTGGTCAATGACCTGAAGAGAGCTGGGACCACAGTCTCTAAGATGACCGTTAATAATTAGCGCTGCAACTCTCGATAATTTTAGTAATTGAGTATTCTATCAATTATTCCATCGATTACTCGAGTAATCAGATAAGAAATACTTTTTTCATATTAGCAGTTCATTTGCATATTTTAACTTCCGTACTGCAATTTTTCTGTGTGGAACAAACAGCACTGGATGGAGCAGCTACAAAGTTCTCTTGTCTTCACTTGTTGATCAAGTGATTGATGAAGGGACCTCCAGCTGTGTCCCAGTAAAGGGTTAATGGTGGATGAACGTAATGTTGTCATGCTTTATGCAAGCATTCTCCTACTGCAGGTTTATTTTTTAATCGCTAATCAGGGATTAAAGTATAAAAAATATTTTGACGGGCGGGGGGGTCCTTCTGGTACCGAACAATCGTTAGTGCTAATGGTGGCGCTCGCTAGCAACTGTGGTTATAGCGATCCGTTCTGGGAGCTACCAGCTGAAGTATAGAAAAAAATAACTGCTGAAATTCTCAGCACAGTGAGCACAACACAGGCGTGGAAAAACATGTCGATGATCCACTCAGTGTTAAAGGGAATCCGTCACAGCGACGGAGAACTTTTTAGGATCTGAGGGTTTTTTTCTAACTTCTGATCCACACTCCAGTCTGGTAGATGGCAGTCATGCAGCTCTAAGCTGATTTGCCAACCACCATTAAACCCACAAGAAGAAGAAGAAGAAGATGACTAAGAACTTTAATGCTGCTAATGTGGGTGAAATGCTGCACTTACACTGAGACACTTGAGCGCTGCAGAGTTTAAACAACGCATCGAAGCAACAAATTTGCTTCAAGGATTTTTTATAATCAAATTAATTGTTGCAGCCCTATTAGTAACACACTATGGCGTCATGGATTAAAATCCTGCAGGGCACGCAAGGTCCCCCTGCTCATGCCAGCAAATGTCCAGACCTGTTTGAAGTTTGCCAGTGACCATCTGGATGATCCAGAGGAGGCATGGGAGAAGGTCATATGGTCAGATGAGACCAAAGTAGAGATTTTTGGTATCAACTCCACTCCCACTGTTTGGAGGAAGAAGAAGGATGAGTACAATCCCAAGAACATCATCCCAGCTGTGAAGCATTGGGTGGAAACATCATACTTTGGGAGTGCTTTTCTGCAAAGGGGATAGGACAACTGCACTGTATTGAAGGGAGGATAGATGGGGTCATGTATTGCGAGATTTTGGCCAACAGCCTCCTTCCCTCAATAAGAGCATTGAAGATGGGTCGTGGCTGCATCTGCCAGCATGAGAGTGACCTGAAACACACAACCTGGGCCACTAAGGAGTGGCTCCGTAAGAAGCATTTCAAGGTCCTGGAGTGGCCTAGCCAGTCTCCAGACCTGAACCCAATAGATAATCTTTGGAGGGAGCTGAAACTTAACGTTGCCCAGCGACAGCCCGGAAACCTGAAAGATCTGGAGAATATCTGTATGGAGGAGGGGGCCAAAATCTCTGCTGCACTGTGTGCAAACTTGGTCAAAATCTACAGGAAACATCTGACCTCTGTAATTGCAAACTAAGGTTTCTGTACCAAATATTAAGTTCTGTTTTTCTATTGTATCAAATACTTATTTCATGCAATAAAATGCAAATTAATTATTTAAAAATCATACAAAGTGATTTTCTGGATTTTTTTTTTTTTTTAGATTCTGTCTCTCACAGTTGAAGTGTATCTACGATAAAAATTACAGACCTCTTTAGACCTCTGGGAAAACAGCAATGTATTGGCAATGTATCAAATACTTATTTTCCCCACTGTAGGTGTCAGGATATTATCTATGCTTGTGCAGTGGGTCCTGGTTTTTTTCTGGTGCATGACAATGTCCAGCCTCATATGGTGAGAGTATGCAGGCAGTTCCTGGAGGATGAAGTAATTGATAACATTGGCCCCCACACTTGCCATACCTAAATCCAATAGAACACCTCTGGGTCATTATGTTTCAGTCCATGCAACACCACCAGGTTGCATCTCAGACTGTCCAGTGAGGCTCTGGTCCCGATCTGGGAGGAGATCCCCCAGGACACCATCTGTTGTCTCATTAGGTGCAATGACCCCAGTGTTGTCAGGCATGCATACAAGCTTGTAGGAGCCAACTATTGAGTACCATTTTTAGTTGCTGCAATGAAATTTCAGCACAATGGACTACCCTCTGTAGATTAATCATTTTCATTTCCATCAAACAATGTGGCATCCTTTCATTCCTAACATAATACCCAGTCTACATTCTCCCTTAATTTTTTTGAGCAGTGTATATACCACGATTTACAACAGTTGCCTCAAGGCACTTCATATTGTAGAGTAAAGACCCTACAATATTTGAATGAAAAACCCGAAAATCAGATTACTCCCTATGAGCAAGCATTTGGTGACAGCGGGAAGGGAAAAACTCCCTTTTAATGAGAAGAAACCTACAGGAGAACCCGGCTCAGGGAGGGGCAGTCATCTGCCAGTTGGAGGTGAGGGGACAGAGAGGAGAGTAGAGGTAGACAGGACAAAAGGCTCACTATGGAAGAGAGAGACAGAGTTTAATCATTATTAATGATTAAATTCAATATCAGGGTTCTAGTCAGTGGTTGATCGCCAGGCGCTGTGCCATGCTGAGGTCATCTTGCACTGGGCTGAGAATTTCACCAGTTCGTTATGTGAACTCTTCACTATCACTGCAATTAGCAAGCGGGCATGCACCTGCGCCCTCCGACCCGTCGCTGATACAAGACTGATGTGTTTTCTTTCACTAGATCGCTGCACTATAATATTATTTCACCGCAATTTGCAATCTACCACCGGGGATGGCCAGTTACGTTCACAATATGCACGCGCTATCTTGCGACAGTCCTGTTGATGCTTGATTTTGCATGGCTACAGAAACCAAATGGCAACCAATGTGAAAGAGAGGGGGAAGAAGTGGAAAAGGGGAGCACAAATGACAATTTCGAGCTTCCTATTAAACATAAATTCCCAGGAGCTCAGTGTTGCCAACTTAGAGACTTTTTTGCTAGATTGAGCGCCTTTTCAGAGAAGAAATCCTGAAAAGACAAAATCCTCTGCCGACACCGTGTTTTGTGGACACACAGTACTCGTACCGAATCCCTTACTACGCTAAGGCATCGCCTGGATCTAGCTTCGGACGACCCCCTCCTATCCGCAAATTAACATGTTAATTAGCATTAGCACATTAATTAGCATTAGCCCCTCCACACACATGCTGGGCTGAATTTTTTTTTTCTGGCTAGAATGCTGAATAGTGGGTATTATTACATGGAGAGTGAAGAGAAATGAGTGAAGAAGAAATGCTCAGTTCATCATGGGATGACCCCAGGAGCCTAAGCCTATTGCAGCATAATTAACAGATGGTTCAGGGTCACCTGATCCAGCACTATCAAAAAAGAAAGGTTTAAGCCTAATCTTAAAAGCAGAGAGTCTGTCTTCCAAATGCATAATGGAAGCGGGTTCCACAGGAGTGGAGCCAGAAAGCTGAAGGCTGAGGGCTCTGCCTCCCATTCTCCCAGTGCTAAAAATTAACCATGTTCTTGATATTGTAACTAAAATGGTTAACTTTTACTAGTCACAATTTGTTGTGCTTTTGGAGGAGCATGATACACAACTGTCAGGTGGCTCAGCCTGGACAAAATGCTCAAAAGAGTATGGGACCTGAGAGCAGAAATTCAAGATTGTGTGAGAAGAAAGGCAAGGACATTCCAGAGCTCTCAGATGTAGAAAGGAAGGCGGATCTTGCATTTGCTATTGATGTGACTGTCCTTCGCCTTTCCATGTCAGACATTGAACCTGATTTTAATGCACTTTTTTGAGCCTAAAACAGACTAGATTTCTGTTCCAGAGCAAGAATGAAAGAACTGACAAACTGTGGATGAATTAAACTACAAGCAAAATAGCAATAGTACTTTCTAAAAAGTCAAAAATATTTGCAAACACATGCACATTTTGTTTACAATTGTTTTGGGTAATCTTAATTAAATAGTGGTAACATTTTGGTGTTTTTACTATGCCGGTGGCACTAATAAGAAGACAGAACTGCCAGGGAGAAGAAAAGAGGAAGACCAGGGTTGGTGTGATAGAAGAGGATGCTAGGGATAGGGTGAGATAGGCAACCCCTAAAGCAGGTGTGTCCAAACTTGCGGCCCACGGGCCGCTTCCGGCCCCACCCACTTCTGGTCTGCAAATTGATGTCAAAAATAACATACAATTTGGCCCTTTAAGTTACTTTTTTGACATTCCGCCTTCCCCTCCAATTAAGAGGGTTAAGCGAAATGTCAAAAAAGTAACTTAAAGGGCGAAATTGTATGTTATTTTTGACATAAATTCGTGGACCAGAAGCGGCCCGCGGGCCACAAGTATGGACACCCCTGCCCTAAAGGCATGGAAAGAAGAAAAAAATGCATGTACTGTATAATACTCAGTACATGTAAAACAATCTGAAATGATGCATAAAATAAAAATGCACACATTTCATAAAAATAAATAATAGAAAATACATAAAGAACAATTCAAAAATGCACAATGTAAAATCAAATGTAAAAATTAAGAAGAATTAAGCAATTAAGAATATATCTAAAATAAAAAAATAAAAAGGCATCAATGTACAGGATAAAATTCCCTTAAATAAAATGTGCATACACACAGCATAATGTCCAGTACAATCAACTGAATTCATTAAAAGGGATTTGATTGTGCAGTTTCTTTTAAATCTCGGCAAATTGTTCCTCCTGTGAAGGGCATGATAAATAAAAGGCCTTTTTCAATTTTAGTAATAATGTGAAGTGTGCAGTGTGA
>JASGAU010409557.1:0-10765 GCA_030220045.1 Australoheros facetus | reverse complement strand
TGAGAGGTGAAACGTCTTCAAGATACAAAAAGAAGTCCAGTCGCCTTTTTTCAAGCTCCAGAGACTACCATGACCTGGATGACTGAGAATCTACACAAACCGCAGGAGTCACCCGCGGGCGTGTGAAACTGCTGCAGCGCGCGCTCAGCAGACAGTCTCGCGTGCAGGTGGCTTCTTTGTGCGCGTGGCTGCTGAGTTCTACGCGCGCGGATATTCATTGAGCGAATGTGAATGCATTCCTGCGCCCGTGAAATTAAATTATTTGCGCGGTATTATTTTTTTCTCGCGCGGATTGTTTTTTTGCGCGTGACTTTTGACCTAAATATAACGCCATATACTTTATTGTAATCCATTAGATTCTCCCATGTCTTAATGATAAGGCCGTGATATTGATCATTCTGTTAGCTTACACTGTCACCATTTTGCCAACTTTTTTCCCCAGATTGAAACAGGCTAAACCTTCATATAGCGATTCTTTTGCAGTCTTACTGATCAAAGTGTTTAAAGCTCTCACACATTCATTCAGAGCTACACAAAACTCCTGCACAGTGCGTTTCCTTTCACACACACTCATTCTCCTGATTTATCTGTAGCAGCTGCATTGCTTTCAGTTTGTTTTGTGTTTTATCAGCCACTCAGCTGCCAGTACATTTATCCATATTTGTGATTGGTCAGATGCTGCCAGCCTCCCACCTTTCATGTGAATGTGCTCATAGCTAGATCGGGAAACCCTGGGTTAACCCTTTAACACCGAACCTGTTGGTGCCAACAGGTTTGAAAAAGAGTGGCATTTTTCTACTCCTCCACCGCCCTGTACATCATTTGTGTGTGTGTGTGTGTGTGTGTGTGTGTGTGTGTGTGTGTGTGTGTGTGTGTGTGTGAGGGGAGATGAATGAACGAGCTTTCAGAAACCCTTTGAATTTTTCTGATAGGAATAACCATCCTGTTTTTATGGTAATGCAAAATGCGCTTGGTGCAAACATGTTGTCATGATACGCTGTGTGTTAAAGGGTTAACTTGGCGAGTTGATGACCTGCTTTATGTGACCATTTATCCTGATTGCCACTGTTAGGGTAAATCCAGATAACAGACATCCAAACTGGGTATGTTGAACTCACTTTGTAGTGCAGGGCCCAGTTCATTCTGGTGTGAAGTCACTAGTCTGACCAGTTTGTTTTACTGTTGCAGCATTTCCAAGATGGCCGTCGTGCCCAGCAGCACATTGAGAGCTCCTGGAAGCAGCTGGAGTCTGTAAGTGACCCCATTGACCACGCTCACTGACCCCACCCGCCAGTCTCTGCCTACCAACTCTTCTGCCTCTTTCTCTAAAGTAAAATCGACAGGCTGATTTCTGCAGTGTTGCTTGGACTGATTTATTTTTGTCTGTTTTTTGTTTGTTTGTTTGTTTTTAGAGTAAGCGGCGGTTTGAACGTGACTGTAAGGAGGCGGAGCGAGCTCAGCATGTTTCCGACAGAATCGATCTCGACAATAAGACCGATGGAGAGAAGGTCAGAATGTTAAGTTTATTTCATGAGGAGTGTAGGTGGAGCTTGAATACCCCTGCATTAATGTGATTGGATGTTATCAGCTATAAACCAGTGATTGCTACACCTGAATAAAACAGCTGATTGTGACAGTTTTAATCTGACATCATATTTAAGTCCTGTTTGTCTCTCTGTCTGTCTGTCTGTCCATCACAGCGCTGCTCCCTGAAGGTGCGTCGCTACTGTACTGAGCACTATATTCTGTGAGTTATTTCCCATTTGCACTCCTTGGTGTGAAACTTTTCTGTTTTCAGGCTCGTCAGACGGCTCAGCAGAAACAACAAGCTGCTGAAGAGTCCAGGAAAGACTATGTGACCAGTTTAAACCAGTTTAACCAGGACCAGCACCAGCATTACCACACACTGGTACCAGTGATTTATCAGGTAAGACTTCCTGTTGTGCAGTGATGTCACCAGTGGGTGTGGTGGTGTATACTCAAGTGTGTGCCTTTGCCCTGCAGCGTATCCAGGACATGGAGGAGCGGCGGATTGAGAGAATTGGGGAAGCAATGCGTTCATTGGCGGAGGCTGATAGAAAAGTTCTTCCTGTTGTGAGCCGCTGTCTGGATGCCATGATGGATGCTGCTGAGAGCATTCAGCCCAGAAAGGTGAGAGTTCCATAAATCCACCCGCAGAAACCAAAATCCTGATTTAATTTTGGCTGATTTCCCATAAAGGTCATTTCCATGTGCACATCTGGATCTTTAGTTCGCTCTCTGGAAGTCCTGATCTGACCATGTGGACATCCTTCAGTCTGTCGACCCTTCACACTGAATGTAGTAAAGAGAGTAAACTCACAGGAGACAGATCGGGCGAATACAGCAGATGGAGAGGGAAAAGTCCTGAAGAAGAAGAAGACTTTTTCATTATATGTAAACATAAAATGAAATTTGTGTTCCAGAACATCCATCTAAGAAACGACAAACAAACCAGACAAACATAGGGAGATAATTGTTCTGTGGCCTTGCTGCCGTCACGAGAGGTGCTGCCGTTACAAAAGATATGAGATGGAAATCAATAGCGAACACATAGGGATGGGGACAGATGAGGAGAAAAGAAAATCATCTCATATTTTGTACACATACACAGTATAAGGTTACAAAAACCACTGCAATAGCGTGCTGAGGTAAGGCAAGGGAGGGGAGGGGCGGGAAGCCGGTGGTGACGAGTAGGCAGGTTTACTGTCGAGCTGACCCAGCTCTCTCTTGACTAAACAGTCCCGATAGAGATGGAATGTTCATCAGCACGGTTGCGAGGCGCATCAGTTCACACAGAGCACAAGACAGGATGAGCAGGGGGCCGTAGAGCACCTGCTTACATAACATCTCCAGGAGACGATTTAGATACACGACCATCCATCCAAGGCCATCTGGGAGCCAATTCCAAATACAACAATTGTTTTGTACTGGCTGTCATAACTGATTGCTGACAGACCATACAGTTTTTCTGGTTACCTCTCAGTGGTGAAAAATCCATTCATCCGAATTTTTGGTTCTACTCCGCCGCACAGAAACAGACACTCAAACACTCCTCCAGATCTAATCCATTTCCATTCAGCTCTACTGAGTAAAAATCAGAACGGAACTTGAAGCAAAGGGAATAGTTCAGATGTTCTCAAGGAGATAAAGTTAAAAGGAATATTAGTCCAATTTAAAACAGGCTTGTTTTCTATTTTTAAATATGGAGTCAAAGAAAGTTTTTGATGACAGCTTGCAGTCTTATAGAGTGCTTTTCACACTTTAGCACTGTTTTAATCAGAGCCAGCTGTTTCCAACATGAAACAGCTGGATAAAACAGTTCCCCACGTCTGCATGGTTCTCTTCGGGTACTCCAGCTTCCTCCCACAGTCCAACGACACGCAGTTAGTGGGGTTAGGTTAATTGGTGAATCTAAATTGCCCATAGGTGTGAGTTTGAGGGCAAATGGTTGTCTCTCTCTCTCTGTGTTAGCTCTGTGTTAGCTGTGATAGACCTGGCTCCAGCCCCCCCACAACACTGACTTGGATAAGTGAAAGTAAATGGGTGGATAAACCAAAATGCAAAAGCAGGGTGTAATCCAGCAGCTTTTAGAACCTCCTTTAGCAGCAATAAGTTGCAGTGATGGTTTCCTGTGTAACTTTGTCAGTCTCTCACTTCACTGTGGAGGAGTTTAGGTCCACGCCTTTTCACAGCGTAGCTTCAGCTCAGTGAGGTTTGCAGCATTCATTTATGCACAGCTCTCTGAAGTTACCACCACAGCATTTAATCAGGCTGATGTTGCAGCACCTTCTGCAGCCATTCTGTTGGACATTTGCTGCTATGTTTTGGATCATTGTCCTGTTGACGACCCAGTTTGGTTCAAGCTTTAGCTGTGGGACACATGGCCTCACATGTGACTCTAGAATACTTTGGTATACAGAGGAGTTCATGGTCCACTCAGTAAATGCAAGAAGCCCAAATCCTCCGCCCTCCACCACCGTACTCACAGTTGGTCTGAGGTGTTTGTGCTGATGTGCTGAGTTTGGTTTCCTCCAAATGTGCTACTGTGCATGATGGACAAACATCTCCACTTTCTCCTGCAGCCCTTCCAAACAAGCCATACATGTTCAGTATTTTTCTAATTCTACTGTCATGACCTTTAACCCTATAACACAGAACTGGTCGTCTGTGACACAGCATACTTCAAATGTCCCACTGTTCGCGGCCTTCCAGCAACAATTACCATAACCTATGCTAACTGAGGCCTGCATAGTGTGGAAGGATGTGCAGTCCGATCAGTGAAACAGCAGACATGTTTTACAGGCCACGTCATGAAGGAGCTCCAAACTGGGACTTGAATCGTTTGTTACAGCCTGAATGATTTGCGATGAAAAGCTTCAGAAACACACCTTTATGTGCTCTCACCTGTTTTGTCTCCTCCAGGCATCAGTGTGAAATGTAAAGGTTAAAAGTCAGGCATAATACTTTGCGTTGAATGTGTTTTCAGGACACCCTTCAGGTGGTGGAGGTGTATAAATCAGGGTTTGACCCTCCAGGTGATGTTGAATTTGAAGACTATAGTGCCACCATGCGGCGGAGCATTTCTGAATCCAGTTATCTGGATAACCGGACAGAGGGACGGAGGCACAGCAGGAAGCTGTGGCCCTTTATCCGAAAAAACAAGGTACACACATGGCACAGGTAAGACATACCTGGAGGAATCACCTGGCTGTACTCATGTCCTTCTCTCCCTCTTTCAGTTGCTGACCCTCCTATCCTCCCCCCGGCAGCCTCCACCCCCACCCCCAACCTCACCTTCCCCTGGGGGTGTGGTCAACAGTCCCCAGTCCCCATCTACAGGCACCAGAGAACCAATCACACAGCGGCTGAATGACCTGATGACCTCTGGTTCCAGAACCAGGAAGCAGTGTCTGCGCAGCCTCAAGAGAGGGGTACAAAAATATATTGCATATACTATACTACATGCAATACTACATTATATACTAAATATGTCAAAGAACAGGTGTGTGGCAGGCCAAATAGGACCCAAATGGATGATTCAAAAATGCAGCTTTAATACTGATGTCTCTTACAAAAGTACAAAACAAGGCTGGGCTGGAGCCAAAACCTGAGATATCAAAGAAGCACACAGCATAAGAGGAGGACGCAAAAAAAAATTGAGGAAAACTGAGGGCTTAAATATACGCACAAGGTAATTAGAGAGTGGAGACATATGAGGAGAACAAGTGAACAGAACCTAACTAATGAATCAAGGAAAGCAAAACTAAACACAATGTAAAATAAAACTAGTAAAGACTAGTAAAATAAAAGAGGAAGTACCTAAACATGGGACAGAGAACGTGGACTTGACACAGAGAACACAGGGAAAGCATAATAACTGAAACAAGGAATCAAACAAAAGAACAGAACCTATACAACTAACACTAAAGAAGGCATGAGGAAATGGATAAAGAAACCAACCAGGTATAACTGCAAAAAGGTACAAAACTGCAAAAACTACAATAAACTAAGCCTCAACAGAGCTGTAAGATAAGAGAAATTGAATATCCATAACACAAAATACTGGGTGTTTTCTTGTTTTTATGACAGATGCTCTAATAAATATTTTAGGCATTTGTATGCTACATACTATGCTATATACCAGTGGTCACTAATAGGCGGACCTCGGTCTGGATACGGACCAAAATTATGTCTCATGTGGACCTGAATCTAATACAAAAACAGAACCATGTGATACCACCAAGCCGGTTCCAGCCGGCCGGTAAACTTTGTAACAAAGCGAGGATGGATGAGAGTTTGAGAGAGGTTACCCAGGAAAAGACAAAAATAGAAAGAAACTTAGTGACACATAGCAAGAGATACAGCCGGGCAAGACAGAGGAAAGGATAAACTGGTACTTGAGATGGAGAAGGGGGGAGAAACGGGCAAGTTAAATGGACACAAGTAGAAAAAGAACAAATGGCGGCGTGTAAAAAATTTAAAGTGGACAGTGAAAATAGAGCATTTAATTTGGAATGGACAGTCTTTTCTCTTTATACTTCCCACTGGTAGTACTAAACCAGTGTGTCTGATATGTTCAGAAACTGTGGCTGTTATTAAAAGTGGGTAAAAGTGGAAATGTGAAACACCATTATGAGACAACACATAACGGTTTTGAACAAACATACCCACTCAAATCAGAACTAAGGTCAGAGAAAATACACAGTCTCAAAGCCCAATATGACCAGTCTACCAGGATCCTGAGCAAGACATTCACTGCTCAGCAACGAGCTCATGGGCGTTCCCTCAGAGCTGCTTGGATTGTGGGTCAGCACAAAAAGCCATTTACTGATGGAAAGGTTGTCAAAGAATGCATGACTACAGTTGCTCAAACACTTCTTGAAGGAAAAGAAAAACAGGAACTTTGTGAGAAAATAAAGCAAATCCCCATGTCAGCATCATCTGCTACAAAGAAAGTGAAATTTTGACTCAGGATGTGTTAGCCCAGCTTGATGAAGCCATGAAAAAGGCCCCATGGCTTAGCTGTGAATGAGTCCACTGACATGTGTGACGATGCTCAGGTGTTAGTTTATGTTAGATTTTATAACACAGACCAGAAAGCATTCCGTGAAGACCTCCTGGGCATCACTCCTCTTCAGACCAGTACAACAGGAGAAGACATCCACCTGGCCATTAAGGGGATATTAGAAAAGAGGAATAGAGCCCAAAAAAGTGATCTCAGTCACCACAGATGGAGCTCCTGCTATGATCCATTAGGAGGGAAATAGCATCTTTTTCTAGAAAATTAGAAACAGCAGGACAACGTGGCCTTTTTGGTTGACATTACTTCACATCTAAATGAACTGAACTTGAGGCTACAGGGCAAGTACAATTCAATTTGTGAACTAATGACAGCTGTCCGTGCCTTTCAGAGGAAACTTGAGATGATAAAGGAAGACCGGCAGAAGGACTGTGTCCACTTGCCAGCGGTGCAGGAACAGGTTCAGGGACAGCGGGATGTGTCTTCTTTTGTTGAGTTTATTGAGAAACTCAATTGTAAACGACAGCGGTCATTTTGACATCTTCCGTGTTGGACAGCAGCTCACCATGTTCAATCAGAACCCATTTGTCAAATATTGTTCCAGGCTCACCAATGAGCACCTCCGCACGTGCATGACAATGGCTCTGACTCCATTCAAGTCCAGGTTTAAAATTCTGGCAGGACAAGCAAGTGCTCACTTCTCTCACTGAGCACAAAAGAAATAAGTGATTGCCTAAAAATGTTCAGTTATTAAATGAGTTCAGATTTAAATTCTTTAAATAATTTGAGACAGTTGAGTCCAGATGTGAAACGTAAAAAATGTAAATCAAGCTTTTCCTCCATTTCTTTTTTCTGAAGTTAGTCATTGTGAACATGCACAGCTGTCATGTTTTACTTAGGTTCTTATTTTGACATGTCATCCTACTTTTACTCAGTAAATGAGAGAACATGAAACATCAGAAATCAGACATACATGTTCAGCCCTTTGTTTCATGACAAATATTGTCAAAAGGTATGTGAATAAGACTGAATTCATTTCATTTGATAGGCAAATCAATGCATGCAGATGTTGATACAACTACTTAGCTACTATATATATACACAGGTGCGGGTCATAAAATTAGAATGGAGTCCATCAGTCTGTGGCACTGCTCAGGTGTTATGAGAGCCCAGGTTGCTCTGATAGTGGCCTTCAGCTCTTCTGAATTGTTGGGTCTGGTGTATCACATCTTTCACAATAGCCCATAGATTTTCTGTGGGGTTAAAGTCAGGCGAGTTTGCTGGCCAATGAAGAACAGGGATACCATGGTCCTTAAAGCAGGTACTGGTAGCTTTGGCACTGTGTGCAGGTGCCAAGTCCTGTTGGGAAATGAAATCTGCATCTCCATAAAGTTGGTCAGCAGCAGGAAGCATGAAGTGCTCTAAAACTTCTTGGTAGACAGCTGCGTTGACCTTGGACCTCAGAAAACACAGTGGACCAACACCAGCAGATGACACGGCACCCCAAAACATCACTGACTGTGAAACTTTACACTGGACCTCAGCCAACGTGGGCTCTGTGCCTCTCCTCTCTTCCTCCAGACTCTGGGACCTTGATTTCCAAAAGAAATGCAAAATTTACTTTAATCAGAGAACATAGCATATTTTTCGCACTATAAGGCACACTTAAAATCCTTTTTTTCAATTTAAGGCAGTACACCTTATACTCCGGTGCGCCTTATGTATGAATTCTTGTTTTGCTTACTGACCTTGAACCAATTTTATGTGGTACACTCAAAAATCTGTCAAAATGTTTTAGTGCAACTTTGGTAAGGGGTGCTTAACAGATAGACATTTTCCAGAGCGTACTAAGTGTACGACGGGGGAGGGGGGTAACACCCAGCGTATGCTTTTCAAATAGTTGAGCGCTGCCGTCAGACCGCCGATGGCCGAGGCATCCACACCACTGCATCATTGTGTGGTCTGCAGCGATATGGCCTCCGGTCTGGTGGATCAGTTCAGAGGCCTCATTGAATTCTCTAAAATAATCCATCATCACAAAATGACTCTACTGACGATATTAGACAGGAACAATCTGTGAGTGCGGCGCAGCAGGTGTGGAAAGCAGCCAAAGCCGCGGAGATAAATTCAACAAGAAGTGGAAGCATCGTTCCAAAAATGGAAAGCGTACGCAGTAAACCGCAGAAAACGATGATGGATTTTATTCTACACGTTCCGGCCTGTTTTCATCTATGCTGGCCCGGATATTTGTACGTAATCTGGCGATTGGCGGCTGGCACTGTTGCCAACTTTTGTGCAACAAAACTCGCTGTTGGCTGTCTCAAAAATCGCTAGAAGTCGCTAAAGGAAGAATCGAGGTCCGGGGGCGTGTGTGCTGTCCCCCTTGGTGCCGAAGAGAGGTCCGGGCGATGCCACAGCGCATGCAGTACGAGCACTGTATGTACACAAAACACGGTGACAGCGGAGTTTTCAGGATTCCAGTGTTGTTAAAAACAGGATTTCCTTTTTTTTTTTTTTTACTGTTTTATCTTTGCTTATATAAGTAAATATACTGGTTAGGGTTAGTAAATTAGTTAGTAAATATACTGGTTCACAGGATTTGTGAAGGGCTTATATATAAAATGAAGAAATGACTTGTTCTTACCCTCATTAATAAAGAATACATTATAGCGTCTGTTAAGACGTTGAAGAAGATGGCGAGAGATTGCCGGCAAAAGTTTCCCTTTTATTAACAATTAAATGGTTGCTGTGTGCCGCAACCAAAACAAAACAGTAACAAAAACAAGATTGACTCGGATAATGACAAGAGGGAACCCGGCATTCTTGATGCCGAAATGTTCAACTGTTCAACTCAGACACTGAAGATGAGGAATTTTATGGATTTGTGGCAGATGAATGATTTAAAAAGTGAGAGTATTTACAATCAAAACAATAAAAACATTTTGAAATAAAATGTGAGAGTATTTGTCACAACTGAACAATATTCCGAGTTATGGTGAATCAGTTGAATAAAGTTCGACTTACCTGACGCTTTTGTTTCGCTCTACATATGTTTTATCATGCGCCTTATAACCCGGTGCGCCTTATGTATGATATTGATTGATATTGCGCCTCATTAGGGCCCGAGCACGAAATGTGCGAAGGCCCTATTGTAATTGCTACGTTTATTTATTTTTTTATTTAGGCAAATGAATTGCCTTTTTGGGGGCTTTATCATATTCAAAAACTCATCAAACTTTGCACATGCATCACACCTGGTGAAAATTTAATTATTTTAATGGCATCGGGCAAAGGCCCGCCAAAATGCCTCAGTAGCGCCCCCTAAAGACAAGCCCCACCGCTGTGTTTCGCGAGCCATGCTCTAAACCCAACAGGAAGTCCGCCATTTTGACTCAAACATGCAAATTTGGCGATTTGCACCCTTCAGACTTTCTCTAATAACTCAAAGGGGTTGGATGTTATCAACTTCATATTTTGTGTGTTTAATCTACACACCAAGGACAATCTACCTTTAAAAAATGGTGAGTTTTTGACAAGGGGGCGTGGCCCTTATGCCCCCCTGAAGTTTGATCATTCGCCATGAAATTTTAATTGGCTTTCATTCATACCTACATAATCCAATCTGGATCAAACTTTCTCAGTAGGAGGAGGGTCGGCCCCTGAACACATACATATGACAATATTTACTGACAGTCACAGCGCCACCTAGTGGTAACAGGAAATGTCATGTTTTACACTCTAAGGTCCAGCTCAAAGGTGGTTGAGCAGAACTATCTCAAATTTCCCCTGGAAAGCCTTAAGCAGTTGGTCTTACTTTATTTTCAAAACTGTGGGTTTTCGCTAAAGGGCGTGACCCTGGCGGGTTGGCAAAGGTCAATGATTTGCCGTGAAGACAAAAAGGGCTGTAACTCAAAGCCACATTGCCCAATCTGCCTCAAACTTCAGTGGTTTGATAAGCCTCCTGCCCTGAACACATTGATATGCATAAAGTCCATAAACGTTAGAGCGCCACCTAGTGGCAGCTTGATATATCATAAAATAGCATGTTTTTTCGGTAGCCCCGGAGCTACATTTTATCTACAGCTCTGAAATTTTGTAGACTCGTGTAACATCCTAAGACGTACAAAAAAAGTCTCTTGGACCCATACCCGAAACCCTACAGGAAGTCGGCCATCTTCAATTGAAGGTGTCAATTTTGGCCATTTCCACACCTGCTATTTGAAC
>JASGAU010409553.1:28898-44579 GCA_030220045.1 Australoheros facetus | reverse complement strand
GTGTGTGTGTGTGTGTGTGTGTGTGTGTGTGTGTGTACACGTATACTCACATGTGTGCATACGCCTGTTTGTGATGACTGGCAGAGAGGCCAGGGAAGGAAAGCAGGCCTTAGCTAGTGTCAGCCCACTAGGGAGCAGACAAATTGGCTTTCACTACTCTGTCTGTCTTTTCTTGTTTCATATTCTTCAGCTATTTCTTTCTTCTTCTTGCCTATCTCTCCACCAACTGCAAGACAATCTTTCATGCTTTCTCTTGTACTTGCTCTGCAGTGCTTTTTCTCCTCCTGTTACTCTTTTGTTCCACTTCTCTTTCTGTATCTCTCACTGCTCATCATTTCATCTGAGCTGTTAGCTGAGCTGAGCTGCATAGACGGTGACTCTTGCCAGATATGAGCAAAAACTCCCCCTCAGCTGCAGTCATAGACATGAGGAAATTCATCCAACCTAATCCAGACGCCTGTTGCGTTTATCTGTGGGTGCGAGGGGAAGGAAAGGACCTGTAGTTGGGGTGTCAGGACTAGAGTGAGGGTGCAGACAGTCATTCGTGTGATGCAGATGCAGTGTGTCATTAAACAATATTGGTTAAAAAAAAAAACACTGGCATTAGCCACAGTTTGTACTCATATAAAATACTGACACAAGCGTTGATCAGGAGAGACACAGAAGACTGAAGCGTGACAGTAATTTAGCATGCATCTAGTGACCTCATCGCTGGGTTGTCAGGTAGGCAGTGGGACACGGCTCGTCTACTTTAGCTCATCACACTCCCTTCTTCTCCACCTCCTCCTTCCCTCATCCCTCCGTCTTGCTTGTCCCTGATAGCTTTTACCGCTCTGCTGATTTCACAAATAGGCCTCATTGATTGAATCTGATTCTGGTGGATAGAGCAGCTTTATTGAGTGGCTTTTTTGCTGATGGACAGGAGCGTGAGAGTTTGTGTGTGTGTGTGTGTGTATGTGTTTGTTACACATGCATGTGTGCATGTAAGAGATGATAAGAGAAAACTTCCTTTCCCCATTCCTCTCATTCTGTAATCCAGGAGCTATTCCTCTCCCGGGAATTCCAGCAGCCAGATCATTAGACACACATGCACAAAGAAGCTCAGAGACAGACACACACACGGTGCAGCATCTGAGTGAAGATTTTATTATTTATTGTGCATGCTGACTGAGGAGTCTGTTAATTGTGACGACACCTTGAGCAAGACAACATTTAAGTGTTAACTGCTCTCCCAGGCACTGTTCATCATTTATCTAATCTGTGCTTCTATGCGGGGAAGCTACATGATTTCTAAAGTGCCACCATCATCATCTTTTGTTTTCTCTCCATGTAAATGTTCCTGTCTTTAGCCATTTTTGAGTCTGTTATTTTAAGTTGTTGTGTTGCTCAGACTGTGGTGCTAATATAATGAACACTTTCTAAACCTATATAGATTGCTACAGAGAAAAGTGGGGAAAATGTTGCAAGAGGGATTTTGTGTTTTGATGCAGAAAACGAGCTTGTTTCAGATGTAAAACAGAAATCATCTGTCTGTGTTTGGGGGATTTATCTAGCAAACTCTTAGAGGCTGGAGCTATATCAGCAGCCCTCTACTGAGGATGTACACATTTCACACACAGCAATGCACACCTCATCCTTGCAGCAGCAGCATCTGTGCTCTACCCCTCTCGCTGCCCTCTATTTTGTCTCTCCTCTCAACAGGCAGTGTGCCACCTATGCAGAGTTGGATGGATGGTGGCACCCTCTTCCCCTGTGCCTATTTAACCCCCACAGCCCTGCAGATCCATCATTGCTCAACACACACAAAAACACATGTAACACCCACATCCCTGAATGCATTTGTCCTGATCTGCAGCCTCCTACTAAGCAACCCCTCAATTGTATTGACATATACTGTAGAGTTTTGCCCCAGAAATGTGCTAATTAATTTGTCTGATTTTATTTTTATTTTTATTTTTATTTTTTTTAAGTATTAGTCTGGTGCAACCAAACTGATGCCAAGTTCTTTGCTCTCAGCTTGCTGGAATACTATGTGCTTATGAGGGGCTACATCATAATTTGAGAGGCAAGCACGTCAATTTATTTAAATTATAGTTGTGGGGGGTAGTCTGCCTATATGTTATGCAAAGCTTAGATGCCAGCATGGTTTTAGCAGAATGGATATTCTTTTTCCAACTCTCCACACAGCGAACACGAGCGAGATTGTTTGATTTATTGTTGTCACAATAAACATATCAAGCTTTGAAAGCATTACACATACAGTCCCCTTCATTATTTGCCTCTGCTGAAGTTATATTCTTTATTTTGTATTTTCTCTTTACTTTTCATTTCTCATTTTGACTTGTTATGCCTTGATTATACTCTGTTGTGGACACAGATAGCATTCGTTCTTGTCATATTTTTTGAAGTCTGCTTGATATCCACCATTGCAATCCCCCACTTGTGTAGTTGGGGGATTGCAATGTTAATTCCCTGCGGACAAGTCCGTGCAGTCACAAAAAACAAGCAGACACATTGACATCTGCGGACGTCGAACATATATAATCAAAGCTTACAGGGAGACACACACACACATACAAGGAAGGAAAGAATAGATGGGTGGTTTGACTTATGTGAGTCATTACTAAATAACAGCAGACTTATTGTCCCCCACTGTCTGGACTGTGCACTGTTGTAAACATCATGGTCAGAAATGGAAGAAACCGTGATAACAGTGAGACATTGGCTTTAATGATGTCTATTGGCACTGTCTTAGGTGTGATGGGAAGCTATTTCAGGGCTTGTTCATTCATGTGTATGATTGTTTACATAGAGATTGCAGCATCTAATTAGTAGTGATTTTGCCTCTTTGTTGAAGAGGGTTTATTGGCCCATGTTAGTGATTGACCTGGGCCATGTTCAGTTAGTGTTGAAGCTGCATGTCAAGTGGCCCTTTCCTCACCTCCAAAGCTGATGGTGAGGGAATACAATAGTGCTTAGCTACTATTTAACACCCACCTTTTCGCCTTTGTTTTCAATTTTTCATTTACTTTAACTCAGTTCCAAATGTGCCAGTTAGGATAAGTTATGGATTTGATTTGACATAAAATACTCTATCCAAAGTTGTAAATTAGCATGTCATTTTGAACTAAATTAAGGATTAATTGATAATTATATTTTAATTGTTGGTAACGTAAAGCTATTTGTTCAATCAACTAATTTCTGATTACCTGGAAAATGTAAACATGTCCATTGTATCACTAGTTATTATTCGTCTTTGATCTGTCTTTGCAGCTTGGAATAATTTGGTGTCATTTTCATGCCGTAAGACTTCCCATTAAAAGAAAAGAGACAGATCACAGTGGAGGTAGTGAAGGAAAAAGAAGTTTCCTTGCTTCATTAATTGGCAGCTCTGTGGTACACTAAACATTGTGCGCACGCACAGACACACACACACACACGCGCTGTTGAATGCTGCAACTGCTCTGAAGCCACAGCTTTATATTTAGTCAAGGGAGACCAGCCTCTGTCACTTTTTCTCTTGCTTAACCTCGCTCTTTCTCTTCCTCTCTTGGTGGCTGTGTTGAAGAGGAGTCTCAGGGGAGGGCTTAATTCTGAGCCCTCGTTCTTTTTCCGTTTCTTTCTCTCTCCCCTTCCTTTTCTTTCCTTATCGTCCTGTGAATGGAGCTGCAGACTGTTGTTGAACTGTGAATTAGTCCAGGAGACACACACCTAGACAAAATAGAGAAACGGAGGAGGTTCGGTATCTGCCTTTCTGTTTTCATTGCTCCACCCTGACAGGCTGGTTTGCCTTACTATGCACACATGACGCATTTAAATGCATGTACAGAGTGTATGTACTTCAGCCATTTGTCTTTGAGTTTGTGAGTTGAACTAGTGAGGGAACAAGCATCACAATTTTACCTTAAACCAGCAGAAGATATAAAATCAATAGCTGACTTAAGGTTAATCTGAGGTCAGCAAGGCTTCACATGCACCCTCAGGTTTGGTGAATAAGCCGCGTAAGACACTGCTTATATTATGATGTACAACCTGGAAAATCACGGGGGTGGTGGTGGTGGGGTTGTGTTGTCATGGTTATTGAATGTTCGGTAGCTTCGGGGGAAATGGAGTTTTGGGGGTGGGGCGATTTGCAGAAAGGGAAAGGGGAGGAATGGATGCGTGTGTATGTGGGGAGGGTGCTATCTTAATTGCTTTCCGTGAATAATTTCAGTCCCCTAATTTGGCGATAATGACAGTGGCTGCTGCTTTTGTATTTATTTATCCAAACATTAATTGACAGGACTGACATTAGCCAGGGCGGTTATTGCGCATTTGATTGCGCACAAGGGAGCAAAGAAAATTACAGTAATTATCATTCTGATATGGATTATGAATATGCATTCCCACACTTAATGTCTCTGTCAGCATTTTAGTAACAACAAGGCACTCTGCCATGACAGCAGCACTTTAGCTTATCTCATCTCTGTTTCCCTAAACCCAATCCAACCAGTGCTTCTGGAGAGCAGATGACATGTCATGTCCAAATGATTTAACTGCAACCCCCAGACATGTGCTTAGGTGAAATTGTCTTCATGTGGATTGTTTTAGTAGCCCTGTTAACGGGCCTCGGCTCGTACAAATGTGGGGCACGTTATTATGAATATTAAAATGTATTATTATTGTTATTTATTTACAGGCAGAGGGAGAGGACAATTTGAAGAAGATGCAGCTTATGGAGCTAGCTATTCTCAATGGGACATACAGAGATAACAACATCAAAACACGTAAGTGAGCTGCAGTGAAAAGCACCCACATCTACAGTTTCCACAATCCATCAGTTTTCTTCCATACATAATAAAACTTTTAATATTTTAATGATATTTTTCCAACATTTCTCATTAACTAATACTGTTTATTTTCATTAAATAAATGTGTAGTCAGATCTACTGTGTACATACCATCAGTACCATCTCTGACTATTAGCAGACCTCTCTCAAGCTGTTTTCCAACCATAAGTAGGACTATTTCTATTCCATTTTTCTCCATATTTCTTTTCTTCTCAGCCATCCTTTCTCCTGTAATCCAGATGCATTCACCCTATTTTACTTGCTCCTGGCAGACTTTAAATATGAAGCACATTGCTGTATTTCACCTGCTCAGTTCTGCATGTCAGTTGCTAGATCACGTTTGTTTTGTAATCACCAAATTATATTTAAAAATGTAAATGATATACAGTGCAAAGATTTAACTTAATATCAAGTTAATCTGAACTTGTGCATGTACTGTCTCGACCTTGATTATTTTCTTAATAATTAATCCAAATTTAATTAAAAGTGTGACTAAACTGGGTTATTCTGTACATATTTTTTTTTAAGTGAAAGTTTAAGTGATTAATTTCTTTGTTGAATTTTTCTCATTTAACATCTGCCTAAATGGTAGCCATGATGAAGTAGCCCACCACCTAACTGCAGTTACAATAGCACTCGATTTAATAGACTTGCCTTTGGGGAATCTTGTGTAGCACAACTTATAGCACATGCTAATGCTTAACCTCTATAAGAATTATATTTGTGTGTCCATTTGTCATCCAGCATAACTGCTGACTTTGCAGAGGATCAGCATTTCTTTAGGTTTAAATGCTCCCCCACTGACCTTCACATCAAGATTCTTTTTGTTTTGTTTTGCTTTTCTGTGAAAACTGCTTCCTGCTCTTTATAAAGTCAACAGCTCCATTTCTGTTGGCATGCGTGTCATTCAGTTCACCCATATCATTTCCAGTAGATGAATGTGTAGCTGCTGTGGTGATTGTCTGCTTCACATGCACTGGGGATGACAGCATTATTTCATTATTTTTGTGCTTCTTGTGTTTTGGGGTGAGGGATATTTTTTTTTTTTTTTTAAATTTTGTTTGGCAATGTTTATTTTTGTGGCAACAGATTGTCGCTTTTGTGGTTCACCACCATGATCATTGCATGGACTAATTTTCCCTTTTGCTCCTCTCTCTATCTCTCTCTCTCTCTGTCTCTCTCTCTCTCTCTCTCTCTCTGCCACTTCCTGTTCACCCTTCCTTTCCCCCTTTTGTATTTTCACCCTTCACTTTTCATCTGTGATAATGATCAACCACTTTACACTTTATCTCTTGTCCTCTTTCTTTCTTTCTGTTCCTATCCTTCACTCTCTTGCTTATGGCAGCCACCCTTGCGTTCTCTCTTGCAGCGGCGGCAGCAGCCGCTCAGGGCCCTCGCCTCATAGCGGCCCCCGCAGGTCAGGTGATGCCTCCCCCGTCATTGAGGCCCCCAACGCCAGCTGGGGCCCCCATCATGAACCTCATCCGGCCCACTCAGATGGCTGCCATGCTGTCCAATGGCACCCCCACCCTGGTGCCTCCCACACCGGATGCTGGGCTTATCTACACCACCCCCTACGACTACCCTTATGCCTTGGCACCCACTTCCCTGCTGGAGTACCCCATCGAGCACAGTGGGGTTCTAGGTAAGAGAGCCTGGGGAAGCATGGGTGCAGCAGGTACAGCGGCCAGCTTTAGCCAGCCTGGACAGGAGGGCAGCTTGTTTTACCCCGGAGCTGGGGTGCTGGACGCGGCTTCCATGAGCCACAGTCAGGACTTGTTGAAAGGTAAATATGTCGTGTCCACCTGAGGATCAAAACAGACAAACTCACAGGGTGGATGTACTGATGAAGCTCTTGGTGATGGGATGACCAGCTATGTCGCTCATGGACACTATGTTAAATGGCAAAGGGGGACAATAATTACCTTGTGAGGGCCAGGCTATTGGGAAGTTCTCTATAGACTAAGGATATTCACTGTTTTAGTTATGTTCTTGCCAAACAGTTTTGCTCTCAGGTTTATATTGCCTCTTGTCTGCAAGGTTTATAATAGGTGGACTTGCACTTGCCTCTGTGTGAAACGAGGCACATTGACAGTAGCGCACTCACATACACACAGGTCTGCTCTCTAACCCTTTCATGCACTGGCCTGGAGGTAAATTCAGTCTGGCGGCAGATCCCCTTGGATTTTTGCAGCTTTTGAAATCATTTCTCTGTGCTGTTCTCTGCAGGCAGGTCTTGATGCCTGCAGATAGTCCCTCTCTCAGTCCCACAGGGGATGTTCATTAAATTCCTCCACTCACTCCCTTTTTTTCCTTCTTTCCATTGTCTTAGCTTTACCCCTCTTGAACCTAGGTCCGTTCTAATACCTGACGTTCCCCTTACTTTTTGTGTCGGGAAGACAGTTCAGTACGAGGGAATAATCTATGTTATGTTTATTCTCAATGGTGCTTTAAGCTCAGCTCATCAGCTACCAAAGAAGAAAGGATTAGGTTTAGGCCTGATATGTTCACCATGTGTTATATTGAAGCGCTTGTTAACAAAAGAAAAACTGTTTCCTTTTTTAAGACAGGAGAAACCTTTGTCAGTTGCTTTCCAGATTTAATTTGACACTGTACTTCTCTAATGTTCACAGATTCATTTGGCAGCAGCAGACACAAGTGTGGTTTTAGCTGACCTGTGTATTTGAGGCGCCTCTGGGAGTCATGTGTAGAACAGACAGGGGCAGCTGACTGGCTTTTCTCTCTTTAACTTGCAGGGTTACACCAGCTTAGTGCATTTTATTTACTCACACTATCGATTGGTGCCTTCAGCAACACAGGGCCCTGTGGAACACGCTCCCTCTCATACTCGCACACACTCACAGACTTGGCTCAGTTTCCTGCGCTACTGTATCTAGCCACCAATGGCTTCTCTGAGAATAAAGAAATGTCAGGCCATCTGCTACTTCAGAGTAGTGTAGTTAGCTGTGTAGTCATCAGTCAAAAAGCCGCTCTTGATAATGCCAGAACAAAATCTTTTTTTATAACTTATTTCACATGTCCTTGCTTCCTCCGGGAATACACCCCCTCCCCACCCCCCCGTTTTAAATTCATGCACATATCAAAAATTTGTAATACTTGAACATACTGTGGCACGCAAACAGTTTGTTTTTGTCATGCATATGAGGCAGTGTCAACCACTGCAGGAGAAAGAAATCAGTTGTGGCAAATATAGGAGGAAAATGACAGCCTCTGCCACGAGTGAGCAGATTGACCCGGAGAGAAATGTTGAAAAAGGGAAAGAGAAAATGAAGGAGAGAGGGAGAGGCAGGTGGTGTCTGGCACTATTCAATTACCATCAGAGCTGTATTGGATTTCCCCGCCTTTCAAAATGAAGAGACAAATTTCTCTCAGTTCCCCTTTTGGATCCCACAGGAAGAATCACATTATTTTTCTAGACAGCCCTGGAGCCTATACCCTTTACCTGCCCTCTTTTTCAAAGACTCCCCCTCAATATAACTCTGAGCACTGTGGAATTTTAGTACTTAAGTTATGCATTTTTAAATACCAAGTAGATCTCCAAAAAGGTGTATCATTATTTTTTTCTACTGCATTTTTTTCTACATGTTAAAAAAAGAAGAAGATATGTGTTTGTGTGTATATGTACTATAATCTGTATTATGTTATTCTGTGTATTATTGTATTATCCGAGTATTATAATGGTTAAAAATGTGAATGTTGTTACTGTACAATTGACTGTTTTTGCCCTCCTCAAAGTGAATGGTTTCTAACCTTGTGGACCTGTTACAATCTAGGTGCAATGGCTACTAAAGTGAGACGGCATGACACGCGGGTCCATCCTTACCAAAGGATTGTGACCGCTGACAGAGGTCAGTTTAGTCTCTTAGCTACACTTTGATGTTGACTTATGCATTTTAATGATTATTATATTATGCCTCGATGCCTTAGTTGGGAATTTCTACATTGCCTGTTTTTTTTGTTTTGTTTTGTTTTCCTGTCCCCCTGCCACCTGTCCTACCCCATATCGCCACACACCAGCTAAATGGTTGATTGTGGTATGCACATTTTGTTTACATTTAGTACTTAACATATACAGTGCATGCAGACTGTGTATATATATGTCAAAGCTCAGGCAAAAGTGATGTTGAAAGGTTTGGGTTTTTTTGCAGCTGTGAAGCCAGGACAGGTAGTACTTTGCAGGCAGTGTTGAAAGTGTATAATGACATTCCTCTGATGTGAGATTAGAGCCTAAAATGGGGCACGCTTGTTCCCATACATGATTTATCTCCTCAGCTCATGAGGAGCAGAGAAAAAGGAGACGCATCTCTATACTGTATCATAAAGACATAGCAGGCAGAAGGCGAGTAGCCATGCTGCTACCAAGCCCCATTTCACCTTGAAATTTAAATTTATTTTTTATTTTTATTTTTCTATGGAAGATAGGCACGCACAGACATAAGCTGAGGTAGCTTGCATTCTCTCCAGTGTATTGCAAATATATTGAAATAAAGCTAAAGTACATTTTTAATATTTCAGTTGTACATGAGGTACTGTCATTTTATATTTGAGCATTTTATATCAAATGTATTTATGGTTTTGTGTATATTTATATTATATAAAAATATACTGCTAAATAAAGAGAAAGAATCGGAAAACAGCGATTCATCTATTCATTGCACATATAACACTAGTCTCAGTTGCGCTTCACATAACACTAGTTATTAAGTCTCCTTACCACTAATCACACTGTTTGTAGCTTGCATTCCAACTCGAAAGACACTAAAACACTAGATTTTTGTTACTTTGTTTGTCTGTTCAACCTCTTTGCTTCTGGGTTTTTTTTTGGTTTTGGGGGCAATGTGCGCTTTATTGAAAACCACAAAGCTACCTTACTCGGGTGGGGCTTAGCAGTTGGGATCATGATGCGACAGCGTCATGATTGCAGTGAGTTTAGTTGGGTTCACCTCATATTGGCAGGGGATTAAGAGCAGGGGGCGACGTAAGAGATTGCATTCATTTTATTGTTAAAATGATGTCATTCCAGTCTCTTCTTGCTGACACTAATATCCTTTCTATCTTTTTTTTTCTGTTTGTTTTGTTTTTGTTTCTAACCACCTAGCCGCCACCGGCAACTAACACATGACCTTCTGACCTCTGAACTCTTCACCCAATGACGAGCCGCCCCAAGCCTGCCTGCTGATCAGTTAACTGGTAATTGCCTTTTGCTAGCCTCTCGGACGCAAGTGAGAGAGAGAGAGGCGCCTGCCCATACAGTTACCCTAACACGTTCTGACAAAAAAAAAAAAAAAAAGTAGAAACAACGCAGAATCTTCACAGAAACACAACGAAAACCCAACAAAGTTGTGTGTAATTCATTTTTTTTTCCCTTTGTTCATTGAGTTTGATTCCCATTCTTTCTCTTTCTTTTTCTTCATGAATCATATACTGGGTGGATGTGTTTTGTGGTATGACTCACAAATCTGCACTGAATTATATAGCAATAAAGACCCCCACCCTGCCCACCCTCCCCCTCCTTTAATTACTCTGATCTGGTGACCTCACTTGTATGAATCAAAGTTGAGTATTTATTTGACGCAAACCATTTGGTTTCAGAGTAATGGCCCTCAGATGTCCCCACCCCACTCCCACCTCCCTCAAAATATAGATATAAGAGCATCTACCTGCTCCCACCCTGTTCCAACACCCACCTACGGGGAGAGAAAAAGAAACGGAAGGAAAGAGAACATACACTCACATTAACTTGTTTAATTTCTGTCATTTTCACATGTAGTTCAGTTGTTGAGCTCTAAGATGTATTTTTGAGCTGACACATTCTGGGTGTGCCCCTCTAAACAGCTTTCTGTCTTTTTTTTTTTTTTAAAGCATGGCTGAAATGATTGCTAAAGGAGCTTTTTATGATTTGTATGTTTTGTTTTGTTTTTCTCCTGTCTGTTTTTAATGCTTTTTGTTTTGAGTCATTTTCCCCACTTGATTTTGTCCTTTTTTTCCATATTTGACTAATTAGCTTTGCTTAAAATTGACCAGCCAAAACCAAGGCAAGGTGTTTAGCGCTGGAAAACAGTACGCAAACTAATGTTCAATGCAGGCTGCAGAAACTAAGAAATTATGAAGGGTGAGATGGGAAGGTCAAAATTTGGGCTGTTGGTTCTTTGTGTGTTTGTGTGTGTGTGTTTTAATTAATACTACAATGAAAGTAGGGTGTGCTGAGGCTTCGGGGGACATTGCCCCCCATCCACACTACATCCACTATACAGTGCCTGATGTATTTTGAAAAAAAATATCTCAATGAGTTAGCTGAGCTGTGATCACAAAGACAAAAAAAAAAAGTATTAAGTGTGCATATTTAGCCAAAGGGTTTGCCAGTGAATTATATATCTGCAGTTATGCATCTGTCTCACAGAGGGCTCTCTTTGTGATTTTTAGAGTTTAAAAGGGTGTGAATTTTTAGTGCCTGCCTTCAGCTGTAACAGTCAGCCAGCCAGATGATTTCTCACCCATTACTGCTCTGTTTTATTCTAAGGTGAAGCGATGGTAATCAACACTAAATCAACCTGCTACACAGTGACAGTAAAGGGGGGAGGGCACTTTGAAGTTCTGTACATAAATGCTTTTGTCATGTTACCTGGATTCTATAGTGAGTTGTTTCATCAGCCACATTGCCAAGCAAATGTTTTATTTTGCCATTTTAATTTTTTTCATCTCCACATTTGACTAAATTCTTTTTTTTAATGTACTTTAAGTTTTAACCCCAGTTTGAAAACTTTACAGGAGTTGGATCATGCAGTTGGCATAAACAGAGCCTCCTTGCATATTAGGAACTTAATTGTTTTTTTGGGGGGGGGTTTGTATTTTTTACTGATGAAATTTCTTTTTTGACTTGAGACAAACTATCCAAAAGCGCATCCACAATGTGTCACACCTCCCTCTGATCATAGTCTAGCTTCTGAGCCCACAATCTTTTGTTTAACTCTCTCAAGAAAAAATAGGATGTGAAAGCCATGCCTGCCTGTTCAAATTGCTTTATACATACGTCTTATATATATAAATATATATAAATATATAAAAATGTAGATATGTCATTGCATAAACAAATACAGAAGAGAACAAAAAATAGATAATTTTACAGGGTGCTGGAGATGAGAAAAAATGAGATCTATTTTTGGCAATTTTAGCTTTTGATACTTTACTTGCAGTTACAAAATCAGAAAAAAAAATAAAGAAAAAAAAGTTTAAAACCGTATACGAGNAGCTTGAATATGATTGGAAAAGGAAGACCAAAACAGTCACAACCCTCGGAACGTTAGCGAGCATCAAAGTGAGACGGACGCCTAGCGAGCTTAAAAGGATCAAATCAAAGTGCCTTATCTACAGTGATTTCTGTTTTCTAGTATTCCAGTTGTGTTCAATAATATCCAGCACCCACTGAGATGGCGCAGAGAGGAATGGCTGGTGTTACACGCTCTGAAAGGATGAGCAGGGTAGCTGCCACCATAATGTGGCGTTACCGAAGTTATTCTATGCAAAAAGAATAGCAGTCGTTTTGACCAGCTAAAAATATGTGCCATGGTTTTGTCTTCCTGAAATGATTTTTTTTTTTCTTTTCCTTTACCTGATGGCCCTTTACTCTGCTATATGAGCAGATTTTATTCTCTTTTTATTATTATTATTTCGACTTTAATGATCAAACGAGCTATTGTCTTGATTTTTCGTGACTGTGACTAACTTCCTAGAACAAACCGAACTGCCAGTAGTGACCCAGTAGTCTGCCGGAACATGTTTTTGATCATGAGCTGAGAAAAATACATAACATTCAAGGGAGTTGGGGAACAGCGGGGTCGTCCTCGTCACGCCTGTTTTGTTTCAGCAGCTGCAAACTGAAAGCATCCAGTCCGCATCTCTGAGTGTCGGCTTGACAGCAAAGTATCAATACAATCATGAGGTTTAAATTGGACGGCTGAAACGTGGGATAATGAAACAAGCAAAGCCTGTTTCACAGCCAAACAGTTTTCAGCTATTGAAACAACTGACAGTTTATTGCTGGAAGGTGAAATAATATTAAATCGAGGAATTCTTAGATCCAATATAACCCTTGGCAGTTTGTGTTTTCTATTCATAGCTCTTTCATCATGCTGTTACAGCGAAAGGTCAATGAAATATTCTTTTTCAGTGTTATTATTTTAAATTGAAATGCAATATTAAAGCGGAGCAAGAGATGGCTATTCAGCATTTGACAGTATTAAGAAAATTCCCTCTGCAATCTTACAACTTGCTGTGTCATTGTGAAAGGCTGGATAAGACCATCAGGGGAAAGGTTGACTCTATACCTACCGTATTCTCTCTGGCCTGCCTACTACATGTATGATAATGTAATTAACAGCCATTGTTACAGGTTTATAATGTATTTTTCTAATCTCATTTTATATGTATATTAATCATGTTTCTGAGTGCTTTTTTTTATTATTATTTTAATGAAACCCACTGCAACCCCCTCACCCCAAATGACCCTCTCTTCTCTCCCCCTCCCCCCCATCTCTTTTACATCTTGAAAACTGTCTCTTGTGGGGAGTGTTGCCTTTTCCCTGTTACATTTTTGTTTTGTTTTCTTGCTGATTCCCAGCTTGTTTAACTCATTAGCTACTTTATTAGTTTTCTTGTCAAGTATTTTTACATGCTTGCATTTAGTTTTCATGGTGTATGCTGTTATTTTTCTTATTAACCTCTTGGCATTTATTTTAATAAAACATTCTTAGTAAGAATTTTACTAACTTGCTGATATTTTGTCTTGTGTTTTTAACCAGTTTCATGAATGTATTACCTTGGTCTGGTTCACGGACTAACACGATTAAAACCAGTGTCCTGCCACCACTTCCACTGACTGACAAAACGCACATTATGTAAACAAACACACACGTGCTCTACGTAAAACCACAACACACACACACCACCTGCACACAGTCTAACTGGAAACTGCACGAGTTGATAAGCGTCCCTCACTCCCGCTTACGCACTCTCACCTCTGTGCTGGTAAAGAAATCTGCTGACACTCTCCATACTTGCCCCGCTCCGTTCCAACACTGCTGCTGTGTCTTGTCGTCTCTCTCGGAGGCAACTTTTGTTAGCTGTCCTGCCCGCCCGTGTCACTGACCCTCCACCCCATCCGCGAGACGGCAGGAAGTGTCGCAGTGTCTGAAACAACAAGCTGCACGTTGCTTGAGGTCACTGGTTAACCTCTGGGTCAGCCGTTCTCTCTTGAACAAAGCACACTCTTGATTAAAAAGATTTATCTGTACACGCGGGTTACTGGCAAAGTCAAAACACCCTAATCCCTTAAGATAAAACTCTATTTTCCCCACACACACATCCCATCTCTAACCATTAGTTAGTGCAGGACTAATCGCAAGCTGTGCAAAAATACTGCATATTAGTCATCTCAAAGGGATTAATTTTACTGTGAATGTGAAGAGCAGAACATCTCATCACTGCATATTATAGATGTGAGTTATTTACAACAAACACTCGGGGGCAAATTTATAGATGACAGTTGTGAGCATCTAAAGCTGTATTTTTATTTTTTCTTTCCCTCCATCGCATCCATGGCTTGTTATGCCTGGATAGGAGCATTACTGTTATCACCAGCTGTTGCCTGTTTGGTGAACACTTCTCCTCATTCAGCTTATTGATGTAACGGCTAATACTAGGCCATTTGGGAGCATCTATAACGCTTAGACACACACCAGTACACCATACCAATATGAAGTGCTTTGGGATCAAAACAACCTTACTATTTCTTCCAGTGTAAAATGCTGATATGGCTTTCAGCTTGCTAGTATTTATCGTCTTTTTTTCGGGGTGGATTTTCCTCGTCTGAAACACTGCCAGTGTGTGTTTTTCATTCTCCTGCTGTCACGTCACTCGTCCAGGGGTTCATTCAGCTTTCTTCTCTCTATTCAGCTCTCTTTCTTCTTCCTCCACTCTTACTCGAGGTATTGACACTGACACACAAGCAAAAGATTAACCTCATTAATCCTGATTATTACTTTAACCCACTGAGTTGGTGCCTCCAGGTTTTTTTTTAATATATATATATTTTTTAATTTCCTCCTTTTTAATATCTGCAGAAACAAAAACAACTTGGCCTTAACTGTTGCAATTCTCCTCGTGTCTCTGCAAGCGAAGAGCGAGGATTAAACGTGTCTAACATCAAAACTAACATTTCTTTACTTGGAAATTAACATTTGTGACTTTGATCTGAAAAACGGGTGTTTTTGTCTAACACCTTCCTGTACACCAGCAAGTAGAGGCAGAGATTAGATTACAGGCAGCCAAATCAATTTTTTTTTTCCACTGTACGTTTTGCATTGTCAGACATAAGTCCTTTATTTATTCATCTAGGATTGGCCTTTAATGTTTTTTGATTGGCTCCTCTGCGCTGTAATGAGCAATTTGAGTTAAGAAATCCGTCCGTTAGCCGTCAGTGTGTATTTATGCTGTCACGAGCCTCGCCTTTTATATGTCAGCGAGGTTTACGGTGGCTCGTGTCAACAAATGAGCTGATGAAAAAGACAACGAGCGCGGAGTTATTTTCTGAAGCACAATAAAAACTACAAACACTGCCTAAAATACTGCGGCTGTGTTTAAAAAGTGCCTTTTTTCTCAGATTGGGAAATTATATATCTTTGTACTTTATCATTCAAGTGCCAATTTTCTGTCTCCATTTATCTCACCAAAAGCTGTTTTTATTTATTTTTTTAATTTAATTTTTATTCTTGTTGAGCACAAAACTAAATCCCCAAGCTTTTTTTCCCCCAAGCACAATGCACATGTTTTGTTT
>JASGAU010409553.1:15929-28243 GCA_030220045.1 Australoheros facetus | reverse complement strand
AGGTTAGTTTGAGAATTTTGAATAGGGTGTTAAACATGTAATGCCAGTTTTTGTTGCTCACACCAAAAGAAAAAAAAAAAGGAAAAAAAAAAAATAAAGGAGAACAAATGTCATGTGTGCAATAAAGAACCATATTTACAAGCTTCCCTCTGACTGCTCTACCTGGACTCGTCCTTTGCCTCTGCACTTATCTGTGACATCATTTCTTTGGATTTGCTGTGATTTTGGAAAATTAAAAGGTAGGTGTGCCATATTTTACAGGAAGCAAAAATGCGAGAGTTCAACCCTGGAAAAATAACTCACCTAAACCTTTAAAGTGAGATCAGGCCCTCTGCTGGATTTGAGTGTGATGCTGGAAAAATGTAAAATGCTGACCTTCAGAGAGGTCACACAGTTAAAGCTTTGTGTCTGAAGATGGCATTTGGTTCATGCTGACTTTTAAAATATGTGCCGAGAGCTGCTGCTGCAGCATAATTCCGTGTATTTCATTCTTCTTTTGGCCAGTCAATCGTTTTTAACTGCCGGTAATCACACGTGACAGATGACATGAAGTATACAGGCATCAGGTTAAAGAGTTGACACTTCGACAGCAAACTGAGCAGTGCTACTATTTAGAGGCGGATCCGTTCTAATAAAGGCTGACGACACAAAGTGATGTGTCATCTCATCATTGCTGCACACAGTGAACTCATCACGAGGTCAGCCGCTCGCTAAAAGCTGTGCGTTGTACTGAATGAGCAGCATGCAGTGTTGACATGGCTTGCTTTCTATAAATAGCTGTATTTCACTCATTAAATGTCACGCTTGAATCTGTCAATGATTTCAAAACCACAAGGGCTGATATTCTCTTACAAGGTGTTTAAAATGTAATATGTCATGCCTCTGCTGCTATACAGGAACTGATCTTTGACTTTCAAGTTCTCCATTTTTAAAATAATGTGCTATTTGTATTTGTAACCTGCTGAACAGCACTAAAAGGGGGGAAATCATCAGGATATTTTTTTAGCTTATGTATTACTTAGTTCTGGTGTTTTACGCTTTCAGTTGTAAAACAGTTTATTACTGTTCATTTGGTGCAAACAGAACTTTTTTCCCCCCCCTCTCAATTTTCTCAGTCAGTCAGGACCACTTTAATCTAAAAGAAGATGGTTAATGTTTATAATTGATGGCATGGTTCTGTGGTGGGGAGAGCAACAGCAAGAACCCCCTGCACAAAACACACTGGCTTCAACGGCAACAGGTATCACATCAAAGCAGATGCAGCATGAGAAGGCGTTTCACAGTTCCTGCAGACATGCAGGAGTGTGGGCAGGCTCCAGCTATTGAAATGGCACGTTATATGAGAATTATAAGCTAAGCCATCAGCTAATCTGCAGCTGAGCTTGACTCTGTGGCCTTCCTGAATTAACAATATGCTTATTTTAGTGTGCACTCACTCGCTGCTTTACTAGGTATGCCAATGCAGCAAGTGCATTGAGACACAAACATGGTCAACACAAGTTCAAATTGAGTATCAGAATGGTAAAGAAAGGTGATTTAAATGACTGAATGTTGCATGGTTGATGGTTCCAGACAGGCTGGTCTGAGTATTTCAGAAACTGCTGATCTGCTGGGATTTTCCCACACGCCTATCTGTAAGGTTTACAGAAAATGGTCGGAAAAAGAAAATATCCAGTAAACGGCAGGTCTCTTGACGAAAATAGCTTAGGTCATAGGAGTCGGCCAAACTGCTTCTCGCTGACTGGAAGGCAATACTAACTCAAATAATCATTCATTACAGCAAAGGTAGCAAACACATATTGGGCATCTCTGAATACACTGTAAACATTGGAGTGGATGGGCTACAGCAGCAGAAGACCACACCGGTGTTTCCAGTTCCTTGTTGAATCTGTTCCATGAAGAGTTAAAGCAGGTCTGAAGGCAAAAGGGGGTCTGACCTGATAGAAACAATGTGTACCTAATAAAGTGGCTATTGAATGTGTCAAGTATATTTTGATGTTGCAGTTTTATTTATTTAAAAGGTGTGTTAATAAAGAGGCCCAAACATAAGTAACATCACTGTGTTAGATAACACTTGTCAACACAAAAGAAGTATTAAAATAATATCAAAGATGCCTCCTTATTTGGATTAAAATAATATTTAAAATAATTAAAATGCGAATGTCTGTTTTGTAAGGTTTATGCAATCTGCAAGCTCAATTTGTGGCAAAGAAAATATATCACTTCAGTCTTTTCTTTATGTTTGACTTTCAAAAGGTCAAAGAGGAAAATGATTTTATTTGCTACCTGAAAAAATAAACACTTTGAAAGTACGTCAGATCTCAACGGGGAAAAAAAGTGCTAGATATCGACACAGATATGGACTAATGTGTTAGCAAAGAAAAGATGCCACATCGTTTGATGGAAACAAAAATTATTAACCTACAGAGAGCTCAATTCAAAGACACCCTGAAAATCAAAGTGAAAAAATGATGTGGAAGGAAAGTCCATTCAGTGATATTCAGTAGTTTGTATGGTCCCCACATTGTTGTATGCATGCCTGACAACATCGGGACTCCAAATAAGACAACCGTAGGTGTCCTGGGGGTATCTCCTTCCAGACCTCGACCAGAGCATCACTGAGCTCCAGGACAGTCTGAGGTGCAATCTGGTGGCGTCAGATGAACCAAAACATAATGTCCCAGAGGTGTTCTATTGGATTTAGGTCGGGCGGGGGTGGGGTGGGGTGGGGTGGGGGCAGTCTGTTCCTTGATCCTCTAGGAACTGTCTACATACTTTCGCCACATGAGGCTGGGCATTGTGCACCAGGAGGAACGCAGGACCCACTGCACCAGCATAGGGTCTGACAAGAGGTCCAAGGATTTCATCCTGATACCTAATGAGTCTGTAGAGGTCTGACTTGATGCTATACTCTGATTAAAAAGTGTTCCTTTAATTTTCTGAGCAGTGTAATTATTTCCACACTATTTAGGTCCATGGCCCCAAACAGTGGGTGAGTAAAATCAGCAAAGCCCCTACTTTACATCCATAATTGTGTCAAAACTCAATGAGTTATTATCTAAATAGCACCCTGTCAGGTGCAGATGACAGCCTCCAAAATTAAGGTAAGAGCTGAAATCTTGGCTGCTCCTGGAGTCGTATAAATAAAATCTTTGTCGGGCTTGGAGGCTGAAAAGAGAAGCATAATCCCATCAACAGAATGACTAAAGGTATGTATGTTTACACATTAATCTGCATTTTCATTCTGTACACATGTCAACTGGATGTGAAGTGGTGTTTTTGTATACAATCAGCTCACAGCAAGCCCAGGTGGAAAATTAAATTCATCAAAACAAACAACAGTCCCTCTCCTTTTCCTGTTTCATGGAGCCAATATAAGATGTTTGCTGTTGGCTGCTGGGCATTCTCCCAGGCATTTACCCTGATTATCAAACATATCATGTCTGCTGTAGGTTACTGAGGAAGGCACATCTGCTAAAAACACACACATTTTTACAACCTGCAATGAAAATGACAGGTATTGCCTCTTCTAGGTGCTTCCCAATGACTTATTGTGCAAAGGTGAAATAAGCCAGCTTAATCCCTTTATTTTATACAGTAATTAGGTTAAATGATTTTGAAGAGGGCATCTCATTCCAGCTCAAACTGGGCAAACTGTATGAAAAATCTAGATCATAAGACATTGTTCCCTTTCTCTCTCCTTCTCTCACCCTCGTGCTGGAGGACGGAGCTGCTGCTGAACGGGATGGTGAGTTCACGACTTTTAATGTCACGCAGGAAGCGGCTGGGGAGAGAGAGAGAGCAGAGGAGTGGAAGGGAGGAAAAGGAGGAGAGTACCGATGGTGGCTTTGGCCCCCGGGAAGACGCATCAAAGGAGCATTTGTCGCAGAGACCAGCTGGGAGTATAATCAGAGAAAGAGAACTGGAGTTCAGTGTGTGTGTTTTGAATGGGTAGAGTGGAAGGGCTGCATCAGTGGTGACAGATGAACCGGCTTCCTGTGGAATGAATGTAGGGCATTCATCAGAGTGCAGCTGTTTCTCTCTCTCTTGTTGTGTGTGTGTTTTTGTGGGTGTCTGTGTGTAGAGAGTTGCTTTAGTGGGCACAGTTGTTGTAGGTTTCAAGCTCAGACTGATGAATGAAACTCTATAGCTCTTTGGGCACCTGTGCAGAGTGACACAGTCCAGCAGCTGGATTGTGTGTGTGTGTGTGTGTGTGTGTGTGTGTGTGTGTGTTGGTGGGCATCCTAAGACAGCGAGACGGGGAGATGCACAGGTCAGGGAAGTATTACTTATTTGGTGACAGGAGTGAGTATTTCTCCCTGTTTCTGAAATCAGTCACTTGGTTTTGTAGCACAGGTGACTTAAGAGAATCAATCTTTCCAAGAAAAACCCTTCAAAACACAGTAGGTGGCACACATGTCACAAGATCTCCTGCTTCGAATGTCTTCATAATAGCTTATTTTGAATTAAGCATTCAAAATAATTAAATGCCTGCTGACATTTTCCTCGACAGTCACGTACACACCGATGCAAAGATGTCACTACAGGAACTCAAATTGCCGAACCATCTGTCACGCCGCTGTAGTCTGGATGAAATGATGAATCTTCCTCGCCAATCCAACAGGCCTTCCCACTGCTTTTTGTGCTGCTTCTGTGTTGAGCGATCTAGACAGGTGTGAATACTGCAGGCCTGCTGTGTCACCTAATGCTGTCAGAGGATGTCTAACTGGTGTGTGTGTATGTGCGATTTCTTCTGTCAGATCTGTCGCTTTTCTGTCCCTGCTGACTGCATGTCCCCCCTCGCAACAGTTTAATAGTGAAAAAAAGAGAGAAAAGAAGTGACACAGGACATGCTGCATTCACGTCAAGTTGAATTTACTGTAAATATAAGTTGTGGCAGTGGACCACAAAATAACAGGTTAGGGCAGCCAAGCTGCTGTAAAGAGATGTACAGGACTTTTGAGGGATGGGAACTTTTCTGCCATTGAGGAAATGTGTCAACATAGCGAATCAGAAGACATCAGCAGCCCGAGATGATAATAATTTGAGTCGTTTCGAGTGTCAGCAGGTGAGACATCTTTTAGAAAAATCCTCTCCCATTTTATCAAGCTGAACGTGGCCCCCTCTGGAGCTTTTTGCAGGTGGCAATCCCCTCAGCCTATTTTCTACTTACTTGTATCTCCAAGAACATCTCCAACCATGGTAAAAGCAACAAATCTTAATTATCTTTCATAATCTTTAATCACAGATTCCGACATTTTCACTTGGTAGCCATATTCAGATCAATTAAATTTTATTTATAAATCACCAAATCACAACTGTCGGCTCCAGGGGCTTTATATTGTAAGACCCTACAATATAAAGCCCCAATACTCAGCTTGATAACCTGACAAACTGATACTGAGTGTTGAGTGAATAGTCCAGACTAGAAGTAATAAATGCATGAAGGTTTTTTTTCAGCATCACTCTGAGACAGGATGTTTCTAATTTTAGTGATATTGGGCAAATGCAAAAAAAAAAAAGCAATCACTGATGGACAGATCCTGGTCAAAAATTACTCCAAGATTCTGCACAGTGTTACTAGAGGCCGGGTTAATGCCATCCAAAGTAAGTATCTGGCTAGAAGCCATGTTTTTAGGTCTGAGTGCAATAACCTCAGTTTTGTCAGAGTTTAGAAGGACGCCATTAGAGGTCATCCAGGTCTTTCATTCCTGCAGTTTGTTGTGTGTCATCTGACTTCATGGATATATAGAATCTGCTGGAGCCACTCTCCCAGTTTGGGGGTCATTGCCCCGAGTGTTCCAATTACCACAGGGACCACTGTTGCCTTCGCCTTCCACATCCTCTCTAGCTCTTCTCTGAGCCCTTGGTACTTATCGAGCTTCTCGTGTTCCTTTTTCTTGTTGTTACCATCACTTGGTATTGCAACGTCTATCACTACGGCTTTCTTCCTTTGTTTGTCCAACACTACGATGTCCGGTTGGTTAGCCATCACAAGTTTGTCTGTCTGTATCTGGAAGTCTCTCTTAGCTCTGTTATTCTCGACCACCTTTGGGGCCGTATCCCATTTTGACCTTGGGACTTCCAGGTCATACTCGGCACAGATGTTCCTGTATACTATGCCGGCCACTTGGTTATGGTGTTCCATGTATGCCCTGCCTGCTAGCATCTTGCACCCTGCTGTTATGTGCTGGATTGTGTTAGGGGCATCTCTGCACAGCCTGTACCTGGGGTCTTGCCTGGTGTGGTAGACCCCGGCCTCTATCAATCTTGTGCTCAGATCTTGTTCCTGTGCTGCCATGATTAGTGCCTCTGTGCTGTCTGTCAGTCCAGCTTTTTCCAGCCATTGGTAGGATTTTTCAATATCAGGCACTTCTTCGATCTGCCGGTGATACATGGTGTGCAGAGGCCTGTCCTTCCATGATGGTCCCAGTTCTTCCTCCTCTTCTTTCTCGTGTTTCTGCCGCCTGAGGTACTCACTAAGCACTTAATCCTTTGTGGCCATCTTCCTGATGTATTCATGGATCTTTGTTGTTTCATCTAGCATAGTGGTTCTGACACTCACTAGTCCTCGGCCTCCTTCCTTCCGCTTAGCGTACAGTCTCAGGGTTCTCAGGGTGAATCCCTCCATGCATGGTAAGGAGCTTTATTCTCTTGATGTCAGTGGCTTCTATCTCCTCTTTTGGCCAGCTTATTATCCCAGCAGGGTATCTGACAGCTGGCAGGGCGTAGGTGTTGATTGCCCGGCTCTTGTTTTTCCCATTCAGCTGACTTTTCAGGACTTGCCTTACTCTCTGCATATACTTGCAGCTTTCCTAGCAGCCTCTTCGTGGTTCCCATTTGCCTGTGGGATTCCAAGGTACTTGAAACTGTCCTCAATGTCTGCAATCCTCTGCAATGTAGTGCAATCCTCTCAGTCCCAACTGCCTTACCTCTCTTTGCACAGCTAAGATACTGTGCAGGACTCTCTAGCTCCCAGGCTTCTGGTAGAGGACCCAAGCTTGGAAGACAAAGACCGCCTGCAGGACGAGTGGGGATTTAAAAAAAAAAAACAAAACATATTACTAATATTATATTCTATAATATTAGTCATCATATTGTGAACCTGAGACAACAGTCACTTTATTAATGCTTTTATTTGTTCCCAGTTCCAGCCACATGGTGTTTACTGAAACATTACATACTGTGACTACACTTCTAGTGATGCTGCCCTGGAATCCAGATGAATGACATTTAAAATCTATGATGTTAAATCTATTCTGTAATGCCCTTTGTTTATGCCTAGATTGTCAAGTTACAGACCCCCGGACACTCTTTATTGGTGGTCGCCAATGTGTTCTGATGATCAGACCTTCTTTTCTTTCTTCAGTGATCATACAGGAACGTGGACATACACAGAATAGCTTGAAATGGAGAGCAAGTGTACTTTACTGGAAAATGAAAAGAAACCATCACAATACAACTTTACTAAAAGCTCTGAAGTACTTTATATTAAATGGGAAATGAAGCAGTCAGAATTTTCCGTGTTTTTTAATGTCATAATGCTTTTTTTTAATGCAAGTCTTTTGTGGGTGTTTTCCTCTCTCATTCTTTCTGTTTTCCTGATAATCTCCTCCTCCTTTTCCTCCTTTCAATGCCTCTTGTCAGCAGCACAGCACCGCTCCCATTTGAGTGTTGAAACAATAATGAAGTAGACCTCAGAGACCTTTTCTCGGTGAAAGCACTTTTGGGATGTGTCCACTTAGAAAAGGAATAAACATTTTTTTTCTTTCTCAAAAAAAAAAAAAAAAAGTAATGCAGGTAAAAAAGAAATATCCCCTGGATACTCGCTTCTGTGGGTGTGAGAAGCAGCAGGCCCTCCACTGCTGAAGGCAGCCCGGCTCCTTCATTTGGATCCAACAGAAATCATCAATCCATTGTGACTGAGAGCTGCTGCTACAGCTAACCTTCAGATTAGGGCACATGTCTAAAATGCCCACTGAATAATCTGGCCCAGCCTTTATTATATATCAATCTCCTGTTCACGTCTAATTCCTCAACATAAACACAAATGTTCAGCATTATGGGGAAGATGTCATTCTAAGGCAAGCCTGTGGCTATGGTGGGTGATACCTGAACCCTGACCTGCAACAGATTCTGCGTTCCTTTTACATCACAAGTCAGACGTCACATCTGAGTTGACCACGTTCTTAGCAGCAGTAGGTGGAAAAACATTTTCCTCTGTCCTCCAGAATGAGGAAGAAACAATGTAATTCCAACTTTCTCATTGTCTGGAATGCCAGTCGTCTTTCCCCAGTCCTAAATCCCCTAATCTATACTCACTACCTAGCTCTTTGTGTTATTCTTTGTTAACATCAGTGCCGTAATGCTTAAACGGGAAATGGTCAACAGGAACTACTTGGCCACACAGCTCTTGTGCACAGAGTGTATACCTGGAGTACAAGCAATGTCTCTTTTTCTTTGCCCTTAAAAATGCTGCTGCAGCACATTCACAGATAGAGCCAGGGTGGTACTTTGTATATGGCATATTTAGTGAGTCACAAATAGACAAGAGGTGGTACAGATAAAAAGCTCTACAGTTTTACTACTCTTTATGTGAACTGCTGCAATCTTGGATCACAAAGTTGAGTTCGGTGTTGCTGCTCTGAGTTTCTGAAAGGGAAGTCCGACTTGAGCGGGTGAGCTGTTTTTCCTGCTGTGATGCATCAGATTAACTTGTTTGCATGGAACCCAGTGTTTCAATTATAATTGGTTTAAAGGCCCAAACAGTCTAAGCACGTCCAAACCTGGTGAAATCTCTCCAATGAGGAGAGATCATTTGAAGGAACTGAACATGATTTATTGAACGTAATAAACTATTTGGCCATTAGAGACTGATGAAGCTACATGCCAGAGCGGAGTCCAATAATGGTAGGAAGAAGGACAGGCCTCCCCTGGAGTCTAGACGCTGGTGGTGGCAGAGATGAAGCAGGTGGAGACTTGGATGAGGATCTCTGTCTGGCCAGGATGAGATAGAGATGTGGAGTCTGAAAGGCAGAATGACAGAAGAGGGCTGAGATTTAAAGCACATGGAACAGAGACTGACTGGCTCGCAGAATTCAGGCAAGAACAATGATTGGGCCATGGAGTTTAACAGCAGAAGTGATGTAAAGAGTAGGTTAGCAGACCAGGAATGCAGGAATTTGAACTGAACTTAGGCATACGTGTCATTATAATTTTCCTTTTCATGTAATAATTAGAGGAAAAATTGGATCATGTAGATTTAACCTGATTGCTTTGTGGAGGATTAGCACCTCTAAGTCTGAGACCATGGTCCTCAGCTGTTTGCAGTGATGAGGACGCTGCACTGGTATACAAAGCAAGAGCTGAGTGTGAAAGTGAAGCTGTCGATTTACCGGTCAATCTATGTCCTTCCTTCACCTATGGTTATGAGCTTTGGGTAGTTATGGTTATGAGCGGATACAAGCGGCAGAAATGAGCTTCCTCCAAAGGGTGGCTGGCCTCTCCTTTAGAGAAAAGGTGAAGAGTGCAGTTATTTGGGAGGGGCTCAGAGTAAAGTCGCTAATCTTCCACATCAAAACGAGTCAGTTGAGGTGGTTCGGGCATCTGATTAAGATGCCTCCTGGGCACCTCTTGAGTGAGGTGTTCTGGGCATGTCCTACTGGGACGAGGCCCCGGAGCAGACCCAGGACACACTGGTGAGATTATATCTCTCAGCTGGCCTGGGAATGCCTCGGTGCCCCCCGGATGAGCGAGAGGAGGTGGCTGGGGAGAGGAAGGTCTGGGCTTCTCTGGTTAGGCTGCTGCCCCTGTGACCCAGCCCCAGATAATTGGAAGAAAATGGATGGATGGATGGATAGATGGATGGATGGATGGATGCTTTGTGGTTGGTACTTCCTGTGCATGCCTCCATCTTGCAGTAAATGTATGGGTATGCACAGTCTTCTTCTTTTCAAAAATAGAGGCTTCCATACTGAACCAGTCCTGTTTTGTTTTGTTTTGATACACAGCAACACAATAAATGGAAGACTGCTGCACAGAACAGACAACAGATATAAATCTTTAGGAAGTTGATCAAACATGTGCCAAAGAGATGAAATAGCTGTGAGGAGGATCATGATCTCCTTTGTGCATCCATATCGCAAAATTCTAATTAAATGCATCAGTGCCAGACCATATTGACAGTCTGACTGATGCAGCTCTTCCACCAGACCATAATAAAATCATAACCCAAGCAAACAGTTGACCCTGAAATCTTCAATCTGAATAATTGTAATGAGAATTTGTGCTTATAACTGCAGTCACTGTGTGAGAAAGCAACTTATTTTTTTTTTTGCTGGCTAAGTAACCAGCAGCAGAAAAGTGATGAATTTGCAGCTAATATGGACCTACCTGGAATAAAACACACATACTGATAAGCCTGCTTCCAAAACACAGTAATTAATCTGAGTAGCTTCAACAATTACACAAATATGTCCTTATAAAAAGATGATGGTTTTTTTTTAGTTGAAGTTTTTATTTTTCTGTGCTGAAACAAATAGTACAAAAGACTTTTTCAGAGGGGTGTGTGTTAGTTTGAATACTTTTTGTGTTTATTCAAAAAACACTACTTTTCGTGTGTAGTCTAATGTATTAGTACAGCCACAGAGATTATGATTATGAATGAAGGTAATTAGTCTACATTTACAGTTTTCCGGTAGCCTCATTATGCCTGTATTGTATGCATGTCACCAGCTCCAGCAGTATATTAGTTGTCCATTCACTCTTTCTGTGCTGCCTCTCATAATCAAAATTGTTGATTAAGCTGTTTTACTTAATCTCAAAGCTTTTGCAGCACTGTTAGCTTGTAAAGAACAGGTTGGAGTCCTGCCTGTGCAGCAGCACACAAGCTAGCCTGTCTTGCTTCTCTTCAGTGTTAATCTTCGCTGTCTGTCCTTCTTATTGTTGCTGTTAGAGAAACTTCAGTTATGTGAGCGTCGGGAAAGGTGGTCACCGTGAAAACAAACACACCAGCATTCACAGTTTAAACTTTGCTTGCTTTTTTACAGAAGCTTTCAAGGGAGTTGACCTTCCTCGAATTCTGCTCCCCTGTGGCTTGGACCCTGGACGTACCAGCCCTGTAAACACTATTTTCACACATTAATACATAAACATATACATGATCACAAACTGAGGGGAAAAAAAACCCAAAAAACTTCCCTTCCTCTTCTTGTGTCTGATTCATGCTGAAAGTCTTTGTCTCAATTTAAAAATAACTCCTAATCCTGCTTATCTGAGAAGTGTGTGAGTTAATGTTTGTGTGCATACTGTATGGGTTATTTGAGTGTGTGTGTATTCTTATACATAACATGTGCAGGTGTGTTTGTATCAAGGTTTACTTTGAAACAGCACAATTCTGTTAGTGTGTATCTGTGTGTGTGTGAGAGCGTTCACCCTGGGAAATGAAAACGCTGACCCAATTTAATACACCTGTGTCTCGCTGCACTCTGGCCCAGCAGTCAATCACACACACACACACACACACACACACACACACACACACACACACACACACACACACACACACCTCAACCTCAGCTCCAGTGGAGTACAGCCCTCCAACACAACATAATCCTGGGTATTCTGACTCAGCTATACAGATAAATTCAGCCAATTCAAACACAGACGTGTTTCTTTCTTTCTTTCTTTTTTTAACTTGATGCAACATGAAGGTGGAAATTTTCTTTGGGCTGATCCTTCCAAATTAGATTACAGTTTGCATAATTGTGCACAAAACTTGGTTACATTTAATAATGTCAAGCCATTTAAGCAAAACTATTAATCTCCAAGTGTGCCCGGGCACAGTAAAGATATTTAATAATGCAGTGCATATTAACAATGTACACAAAAATATAGCCAAATTAGCAGGTATAAATGATTGTGGGAATATTTGTTTTCAGATTTATGCTGTTTTACGCCTCTGCTGTTAGGGATGCGCCTCCATACTGGGTGTGTTTCCCCTCAGGCTGAGCTCCCAGCATGCCGAGGAGGTCCCGGTGAGATGCTCCTTGTCGGGTGGCCTCACGCTGAGTGGTAAGGCAGTAATGAACTTCCTGCCACACCGCTTTCACACATACACGAACACAGGCATAATCTCATTGACATCCCCGAGGCACAAAAGAGATGCCACATTAGCATGGTGCTATCTTTTTCTTTTCCTGTGTGCCCACGTGTGTGTGAGAGAGGAGAGACAAATGACTACATTGTCCCTGGATTTGTACTTCCTGAGTGTGTCTGTAATTAATATGGGCACACAGCGGGCATAAACATTAGAA
>JASGAU010409553.1:0-15874 GCA_030220045.1 Australoheros facetus | reverse complement strand
GGATTAATCTGTCTTGTTGCATCTGTGTCTGCACTAAATCTCAGCACTCTGGCCTGGCAGCAGTCCCATCAGCACACACGTACACACAATAAAGAAGAGATTTAGTGTTTTGCTTTGTATCAAGTTGTGTGTATATTTACCATGTTCTTTGTCAAAATGTCAGCAGTCATGGCGTTGTTATAAAGCTACACATTTTTTCCACTAATTTCTGAACTGTAAATCAATGATGCATGTTTCTCTAAAACATGTACGTACCTATCAGCATTGATGGTGTCTTTCCAGATGTGCAAGTTGCCAATTTCAATTAGGCACTGATGCTGTTACAAAGTGCTCAGTTCCTCTGATCTTTAGTCCAGAGGATGCGGCATTCATGTTTTCTAAAAAAGAATTTCAAATTTTGGATTTTTGGCCTTATCCCTTACACACAGAGAGATTCTCGTAATCTTTTGAATATATTTTGCACTGTAGATGAGGGAAAATTTCAAAATCTTCACAATTTCTCACTAAGAAACATTATTTTGAAGTTGTTCCACAATTTGCTGACAATGTTTTTTGTGCAAATTGGTGAACCTCTTTCCATCTTTACCTCTGAGAAACTCTGCCTCTCTAAGATGCTCTTTTCATACTCACTCATGTTACTGATCTGTTGCCAGTTAGCCTAATTAGTTCCAAAATGTTCCTCCAGCTGTTTCTTGTTAGTACCACTTGCTTTTCCAGCCTTTTGTTGACCCCATCCCAACTTTTTTGAGACGTGTTGCTGCCATCAAATTCAAAAGGAGCTCATATTTTCTCATGAAACTGTAAAATGTCTCATTTTAAATAATTTGATACATCTTCCATGTTCTATTATGAATAAAATATGGTTTTATGAGATCTGCAAATTGATGCATGCTGTGTATTCACATTTTACACAGTGTCCCATTTTCACATTTGGGTTTGTACTATGATTGCATTTTAAGGGCTGTTCTAACCTAACATGACATCTTTCCTGTGATCTCCACCACATGCATTTTCTGGGGCTTTTCTCAACCCCATTGGTGGCTTATAGCTGCTCCATTTACCCCCATATTTGAGCAAAACAAGAGCAAACAGGGACACAACAACAGAGAGGCTGCAGAGACTTTTATGGCTGCAACCTCGTGCACTTTCAACTCTTTCCCTTAATCCTTTAGTGTCTGTTTTGGTTAATTTTCTCTGTGACTAAGCTCTTCTCTCTAAGCGTTCACCTGTCCACGGTTACTCTCTTAACCTCGTCACACGAGCCATCACAGTCTGACCTTTCCTTCCCCCTAAGCTGCTGTCCTTCAGCCCGAGCCACAACATTTCCTCCTTGTGACCCTCTTCTCCTTCTTTGCCCCTTTCTCCAGGCCAGTCTCACTCCTCTGTTCCAAGACATTATGCCTCTTAATTGAAGCTGACAACCACATCAGTTTCACAGGCTGGTGTAATGTAGCAACAGGCTGCCATTAAACAGGTGAAGCCTCCTAGTGAGTGCATGGAAATGTGTAATATTACCCAGTTAATTATTAGGATCTGGGGTCTAAATCAATGCAGCTGTAATTAGCGCAGGAGGGACAAATGATTGTGGAGTAATTAGTGAAATGAGGGAATTTGGAGCTTCACACCTCTTGCTGTGAAGGTATTAGGAGGTACTCTATGATCGGGTTTGATGTCATGGTAACGAATTAAACATCCACGTTGCACTACCTACATGTAACATCTGAATGAGCTGCTCAGACATTAGCTGGCAGAGATTAAAAACACTGAGACATATACAAACAAGTGGTGGAGTAGTTTAGGAAACTGCTGGACTGCGCCGGCAGTCGTATATCAAGAAATCAACAGTATAGGAACTATGGTGTACTATGTAGCAAATATAATGTGATTTCAGACGTGCTGAATTGCTTTTGCAGCTTGCTTTTAACTTAATCCTGTAAGCTTAAGGTCCTTCTCACTGTCAGTAATGACTTAGATCACAGGGGTTGTGTGTTGTCTGGTAAAAAGCTGTTTGGTATTCCGATTCATCAGTAATACAAAGGTTTACTCACTGATGAAAGTTTACCCACATCTGCACGACATATTCAGTAATAATAGATTAATCTGTATTCTATTAGCCAGCCCACAAAAGTAAGAAGTTCGCATTAAAACTTCTCACGTGTCATCTTTAATCAGCCTGGTGTCACAAAGTGTATTAAGTCAGTTCTCACATTACAGCAACATGTAAATTGCTTTATGTGCCATTGTTCCTGTCCTATGTCTTCACTATGACTGTCGTTAGAGTCATGTAGTGGTATAAAATGACAAATGGAAAGCTAAAAATGAGTACACATGTATGCTATCTATAAGCATTTCTATGACACCACATAGCTTCAGATTTATTGATTTGCTTGGTGGATATCCACAGCTCAAAAGTATTCAGAGAATATAAGCTGCATTTAAATCCTAATTTCTTGGTTTTTTTTCTTTTTTATAATTAACATAGTAATAATTGGCAGTAATTTACTCAACGATTAAGACATGAAGGACCTTTCATTTTATGACCTGTGTGGAGCCACTTTTATTCTTCATAAATCTGTTCTGGGGAAAACAAACACATAAAAACAACCAAAACCAAAAACAAGACACGCACACGCACGCGCGCACACGCACGCACACGCACGCGCGCGCACGCACACACACACACACACACACACACACACACACACACACACACACAGCGCTCAGCTGAGTAAAACAGGATATTTGCACCGCCTTCCGTTTTCTCATGATTGTTGGAAGTAAGTCTGGGCTTTCGTCACCTGGGAGACTGAGGCCACAGTGAGCCTTGTACATGTCTGCTCTTATCACAGTCTGCATCTCCGTCTGTCTCCCATTTTGCCCATATCTGCCAATCCAGCTCTTTTTTATATATATATATATATCTGCTACGGTACAGCCTGTACAGCAGCACTGTCTCCCCTCGCTCCCTGGTTCCTTTCATATTTCCACCTCTACACTGTATCACTTTGTCTAATGGAAACAAGAGGGGAAGACAGACACAACTCCTCTAAATGGGTATTTGCTGTCTGCCTGGTTATTCATTTTATTGCCAAGGTTGAAGTATTTCTGCTTTGATTAATTGGCACTACTCTGCTTAAAAGAGTGCCAAAGAGCGCATGTACATGCAAACTGGTATTTAGCGCCCAAGGTCGGCTGATTTTATATTATGAAGGCAAGCTTGAGAAATAAAAGGATGAGTCAACTATGCTCACAGTTTTCAAATCCTTTACAACACCTGTTCTTCATATATAAACCTCCTGACAGTCTAAGTTAAATTATTTGGATAAAGCTTATATTGTGGACAATCCCTTTGGTTTTAAACCCCCCCCCCCAAAATACAACTCAGCTAAGGTGTGTTTTTGCTGCTCTGCATGATAATAGCCGCTCTATCCTATGTATATGGATGAATACATTAGGTAGACCCTCAGGAATTCCCTCTGTTGCTTTATCTGGTATTGCAATATGGCTGTACTTTAATAATAAAAGTCTGCAGATGTGTAGAGTTACGCAAGTGAAAGAAGAAAAAAAAATCTCTGCGTGAGTGCCTCAACAATAGATATTTTTAAGCAGTCTGGAGAAACATTGCCACTCACTGAGCTGAGCGAGACCAAACAGTGTTGGCAAGGTCATTAGAAACTGCATGTGACGCGGCACCGCCAGCGCAGATAAACCGGAAAACATAAAAGAGTTTAATTAATTCTATATTCCTTTGTCTTTGAACAAACTGGAGGAGAAAATGTAAATGAAAGATTAATCACATACACAAGATAAGCAGACTCCGACAACACCGTGTGTCAGTCTGGATGCGGCCCATACAGCACGTGGATGTGTGGCTCATAAAGACGTGCGCAGCCACAAGTGATGATGAATAACTGCTAAAAATAATCATAACATATATGGGCACAGTTGTGCAGCATGACAAAAAAGTCAACAAAAGCAACCAAAGAAGATCGCATCCGGCTCACGGAGCTTAGTTAAGCACAATGTATCGGCCAATCTGCTCTTTCGCTCTCTCGCCATCTCTCAAATGCAACCCCCCCCCCACTCCATGTAGGCCTAGGGCAACTTTTCATTAATGTCGTGGTATTACTTCAAACCCATTAAAATAGGCCTCTCCTAATCTAAATCCAATAATTTGTGCACTTCTCCCTCCCTACACTAGCATCATGCTTTCCTCTATCTAACCCAGCACTAAAAGAAAGGATTCATTATCTCATGTTTGGACAGGGATTATGTTGATCGGAGCGGCTTAAGGCAGAAGATATAAAGACTCTTAATAAAATTCTTCAGCCGTTGCAGCAATGTGCCATCTAATTTAAAGCCGTCAGACCCCTTAACACTCTCTCACACACACACACACACACACACACACACACACACACACACACACACACACACACACACACGCTCCCTTTCCATCACCTTCCCCTTGTTCCCTAAATCTCAACATGCCTTCTTCTCATCTGCGTTTCTATCCCGCCCAGATCATCCTCATGATTTGTTCCTAAAGCCTGCATTGCAATATTGGTCATGAGCAGATTTGTAATCATGCTGACTTTCTGCTGTCTGCCTCTGTTAATCTGTGACTTCCCTCTTTTGAAATAAACACAAAGATAATCATAAAGGCTGTTTTGTGTTTGCTTAAATCTTCTAAACAGCATTTGGAGCTTCACTGCACTAATAAAATCATGTCTGATCTGAAAACAAGCATGTTTATTTTGCAATTCAGGTTCAATGTGCAAACCACAGATGATGTTGAATGGTTTTTAAAGAAAACAAGGAAAATTAAGACAACTATGAGACTATTTCCTTTTTTTGCCATGTAGTTACTGTAGTTCAGGAGCAGCTGGAGTGCCTTTTATTGGTTTCTATTCACTGAGGAGCTGGAGTTAAGAAGTGTGGAATTCCAATGAAGAGTTCATTTCTTCAGCACCTGAACTTCATCACTCAGCACACAAGTGTTCAACACTTGAAAATGTGGCTTTCTGTTTCTAAAAATGCTTTTCACTTAGTTAGCGAGAGCCTTGTGCTCAAAAAGAGCCATCATTTTATTTCACAGTCAGTAATTTTTAAAGGTTAGCAGCCACTGTGTTTCAAAAGTGCATGTAGAAAAAAAAAAGTGATTTTTTTGAAAAAAATTATTTTGAACTTGTTGCCAGCAGAGCCCTGAAAGACACCTGCATTGCTTTTAGATGCAGCCCATTAAGTCGTGAAAGTCGGTATGGATAAACCCACAGAGTAGCACAGTCAGGCGATGGACTGACGGCTCTGCAAATGTTTTCACTGTCATGTGACATGCATGCAGAAATGGGCCCAGAGAAATGCAAAGTACTTGCATGAAGCATGAGGACAGCTCAGAACGGAGGCCCCGGGGGACTCAGACGTAGTGCATCCACCCATCCATCAGTGGTCCTCCTCCTCCTCCTCAGAGATGTAACGATCATAGACCTCAGCACATCCCAGTCTTTTGCAATTCAAACTCCAGTTAATTTCCTGCTGCTGTTTATGTGGCAGTGAAGGAAGTTTTTATGAAGGTATCTGTCTTCTTGATGTCCTCACTCTTTGACAATTCATTGTAACTCGAATTGGCTGCAAGAGGGACTGTTATCCATGGTGTTTTACAGAAATAATATTGGAGGGTATTTTTTTNCCTTTATTCATTTGTTATTTACTTGTACGCCATTATGGAAAATAATCTGCTTCATAAATATCGGAGAGTAACAGAGGTGATGCATATATTTGGATTTCCTGCGTATTTAAAGTTTAACTACAGGAGTAAAATGCAGATGGGAATAAACAAAAGTTATTATTGTAGACATGACTGGAAAACATCATAGAGTCGTTTGCAGGAAGCGGTTCACACACACAGACACGCGCACACAAACCTATCCAATTAAGATTTATTAAGTGAACAGGTTTCTGAGGTGAGCAGGCAGTGAGTGCACTGTATGTCTACTTCAGTCATCATTAATGTTCATTTATGGGCAGTCCTGTCTCGGAAACCTGACGAGCGCTGCAGCACAATATCGAAATCTTTAAAACAAATACATAAAATATGACCTGTTCAGGAAGGGAATCAATATTGCATGTTTGTCTGGAGGAAAGCTGCTGATGCATTTGCTGTGCTGACTTTTCCAATTTCTACATCTGAGATTACCATCGCTTTCGAGTATGCTGCTCATTTTGAAAAACAGAATTTCATTCAGTCGCTGCTGTAGCTGTATGCCCCGAGGCACTGTGAGAGAGGGAAAGTGTATTAATGAAATGAGAGACAGACAGTGTTATTTAAATCACCTCAACAGCATAACCTGAGGCCTAACACAGGCTCTCTGCTGCTTTCCAGACCTGTTTTCATACCTCAGCCAACCGAACTAAGCTTAATCATACCTAAATAAACTCTGACAAAGACAACCTAACGAAAAGACGCTCGCAGTCTTAGCCACACCGAGTCCAATCCAACGCGCTGTCACTCCCGAGTCGTCATATAGTGATGGAATGGTCAGAAACCCCTTCTTGTGATATTTTCTAAAGCAAGATATATCCCTTTAGGGTCATTTTCTGAGGGATCACACAACTTCAAATGAAATGACAGTTCAGGTTGCGTCTGGTACCACTGTTTTTATAGTTTTGAGATTTGGTTTTCCACTATTCTATGGGGTAGTTTCAAGGGGAAAAAACAAACTAACTTTGGTCTGCTGTGGTGAGCAGAGAGCTGAGCCAGAAGGCAAATTTTAGACTTACCACTCGTATTGTTTGACCCTCATCGAGGGTCATTAATTTTAGGTAAATGAGGTTGCAAATACATGCTGAGGAAACAGGTTTACTCTGTAGGGTTACATATTCAGACACCCTGATGGGACTCGGAACAGACCCACAACTCCTTCCTGCTGAAAGGAGCCAACTAAGATTGTTTGGGCATCTAATCAGGATGCCTCCTGGTTTCCGAGACATCCAACTGGGTGGAGATCGAGAACTTGGTGGAGAGACTACAGTTTCATTTCATTTCATTTCATTTATAAACCTTTATTTATCCCCAAGAAGCAATTTAAGAGCACACAGAGCAACAGCAGCATAAATATATATATATAAATATAAATATAAGTCCTACAATAATAAGATAAAAATAAGAATAAATAGAGGCTCAAACCGCACTACAATCATACACATATGTTCCCAACATATCGATGTACATATCACATCAGATTAATTAGTACTATAAATAAATAAAGTAAATGCAGTGCTTCATATGGACAAATGCAGGTAAAAAAGAATGGTGTTTCAGTGGACAATGTATTTGAGCTGTAACCGATTTAACCACAACATGATAAAAAGCCACAACATGCAAAAACAAACAAATAAAAACCCTCTGAACTACATGTTCAAGAGCTGAACAGCTTTGGGAATAAAAGTCATTCTCCTTCTCTCAGTTTTACATGCCTCGAAGCCGTCGGCCTGAGGAAAGCCATTCAAATGCTGAGTGAAGAGCATGAAGAGCATGAGTTGTTGTTAAGTCAATGACACAATATTTGTAATTCTACCTTTGTACACCACCACACTGGATTTTAAGTCAAGGAATCAAGATGTGAATGAAGTGCAGACTTTAAGCTTTAGCAAATGTGCTGGCTTAACTGGTTACATATTTATACACAGGCAATGATTGTTTGATTTAAATTCCACATGCAAAATTAGAGAAAAATGTCCAAATACTTATGGAGCTAACTGTGTATATCATGGGAATGCTTCCATGACATTGCTGAGGAGGATGTCTTCAACACCCTGTATAGCCTGCTGCCATGATGACCTGACTTTGGACAAGTGGAAGAAAATAGAGGGATGGGTGGATACGGTGGATGTGCCGTTTTCAGACCTTGAGGGACTACTGTTGAAATTTATTGGACTGCTCTGCATATTGAAAAAATAAAACTGTCCAAAGTCTCGCCCTATGACAGCTTCTGACAAGGATAAGTGGAAAAAAAATGGATGGATGAATGGATGGATATTTTAAAATATTTTCCCTTAAGAGCAGCACGGTGGTGCGGTGATTAGTACTGCTGCCTGATTGCAAGAAAGTCCTGGGTTTGAATTCACCATCTGGCCAGGGTTTGCGTGGTCTTCCCGTATCTGCATGGCTTTGCTCTGGGTTCATTTATCACCTGGGTGGTAATAAATGAAGTTAAAAATGAACTCTTGTGCTACAGCTGAATGATCACACTTTGCACAGTGTCTCAGGTGCAGATCAAGAATCTCTTTGTGCGTTTAACAGGAAATCTCAAAGAGCTCATCTGGTAAAAGCACAATATCTGTGTGTAAGTGTATGTGTGTGTGTGCGCACCTTACACCAAGGCTTCAGAAGCTACCTGTTCTCCCAGAACAATTAAGCCAAGCCTCTTTACAGTATCTCCGCTCCAATTAATTTTAATATTTAAACAGCCATGCAGAGACTTCTGAACCCACTAACGAAAGATTAGAGTAAACGCAATTAAATATTGATGGCCATAAATAAACATTCTAATTTGGAGAGCCACCATGGTGTGCAGTAAATCAAGAGAGAAAAAAAAATGGTTTCGGCTGAAACGTTATGCTTATTAGCTGAGCAAATGTTGAACTGGGGGGGTCAGGAAAGCTGGTGAAAGGAAGGACAAAGGATTAATGTGGGAGGATGTCACAGGGACCAAGTGGGAAGGAAAACAGAAGGACATAGTGCAGGTGTTTCTGTCTATATTGAAAACTTATGTCAGCTGAATTTGTGTATATAAACATGACTACTGACTTTCTATAAAAGATTAGCTAATGTTACAGTCTATCACTTTGCACTGGTAGTGCATCTTTAAAGGACGTCTCCTGCAACCCCTACTGTCCTTGTAGTGGCTGTACAATTCAAAGTCTAAAAGTTCCATTTTGGGGATGGATGCTTATAGAATAGATGCACCGATCCAGCATAACATTATGACCACCTGCCAAATATTGTGTTGGTCCCCGTTTTGCTGCCAAAACAGCCCTGACCCATTGATGCATGGACTCCACTAGACCTCTGAAGGTGTGCTGTGGCATCTGCACCAATATGTTAGCAACAGGTCCTTTAAGTACTTTTAAGTTGCAAGTTGGAGACTTGTTTGTCCAGCACATCCCACAGATGTTCGACTGGATTGAGATCTGGGGAATTTGGAGGCCAAGTCAACATCTCAAACTCATTGTTGTTCTCCTCAAACCATTTTTGAACCATTTTTGCTTTGTGGCAAGACCCAAGGCTTCCCAGCAGAACATTGCCCAAAGTATTACACCACCTCTGCCGGCTTGCCTTCTTCCCACAGTGCATCCTGTTGCCAGGTGTTCGCAAGGTAAGTGAAGCACATGCACCTGGCCATCCATGTGATGTAAAAGGAAAATGTGATTCATCAAACCAGGCCCCCTTCTTCCATTGCTCTGGAGTCCAGTGCTTTCAGCGAGTGATGTGGGGTCAGCATGGGCACCCTGACTGGTCTGCAGCTATGCAGCCTCATACACAACAAACTGCAATTCACTGTGTATTCTGACACCTTTCTATCAGAACCAGAATGAACTTTGTTTTTGAAATTTGAGCTACAGTAGCTCATTTGTTGGATCGAACCACACGGGCCAGCCTTCGCTCCCCACATTCATCAGCGAGCCTTGGCTGCCCATGACCCTGTCACTGGTTCACCACTGTTCCTTTCTTGGACCACTTTTGATAGATACTGACCACTGCAGACTGGAAACAGGTACCATGATGAAGAGATAATCAGTGTTAGTCACTTCACCTGTCAGAGGTCATAATGTTATGCTTGATTGTGTATAATGCAACAGTGACTTATTTTTGATCTGGATGGACCAATAATATGTCACTGTTAAGGCCAAGTACAAGAATGCGTTTATTGTCAAAGGAACAATGAGTGCTAGTTAAACTCTGGTTAGGTTAACACAATATCTAATAAGATTATCAAAACTTATTTCATATAAATGATCCTCGAATGATATCCTGTGTTGCTGTGGAGGGATTAGTGCAATCTGCCCCCTGTGCATATGTAACATGTTCAGATGCAGTGCTGGCCATTAGTGCATCTGATTTGAATGATCCAGCTTAACAAACCTGGTAACAAACCTGGTAAAAATAACTGGCAGGCAGCAGAAGAAAGCCTTATTTTCCCCTCCAGGTGAACCTTCCTATAATGATGTGACATCATGAGAACATTACGAGTAGTCTTAGGTGGTGGACTGGCTTCATTGCCAAATTATCCACTCTTGAGAAGGTGTTGATAAAGGCATCCATGGAGGTGGTTTGTGATTTTCTCCACACTTTGCTGCTGGAGCTCATCATATCATGTTTTCCTGTTTCTTTTTTATTTTTTATTTTTTTTAACTTTGGATATTAACTCAAATACTGTTTTTGCAAACTCTGGTGTTGGTCTTCATTTTATTTTGAGACCCAGGAGTCAGATTGTAACAACTCATTCATACTGATGATGTAGAGGATATGTTTGCGATGATGCTGCAGTTGAAATATCTTTGTAGATTGCCCTACATCCAAGCTGGGGCTTCTTCTTCTTCTCTCTCTCTTTTTTTTTTTTTAAAGTTTTGTTACTGGGAGCAGAAACAGCATTTCTTTTGGAACAAATTAAAGGAAAATTGTCAGAAATTAAAGGTAATATCTAGATAAAATTAAGTCATGGTTGTAATAGAAGGTGTGTTTTTGTTTTGCCTCACAGGTTAACTATACTGTGTGTTTTTCCTCAGTTGATGATCGCAAAGCTTACCGTACTTGAATTTTTAGAGGGTTTAACAGCAGAACTTTAGCCTTTTCTTCAACCTTCGGTGACCTGCAGAGCAGCACTGTGGTGACGGTTTATCAGAGAGAAGTCTTCTGTGATATTATAATATGCCCCCTTCATCTTTCAAGCTTCCAGAATAATTTTGCTTTATCTTAAAAGGCTGGAAGATGTTACAGAACTTCTAGACAGAAAACAAGTCCTTGAGAGGCTGTCCACGTGCTTAGATCTGACTGACAGTGAATCATTCATGGAGCGCAGGAAACATGATGAGAGCCTGATTAAGGACAGGGAGAGATGGGCTCCGATGTTAAATCAGCCCAGACTGAGGACTGATTAGATGAAAACCTTTACATGAAAAACTGGAGAAGCTTAAAAATCTTTTCTGGCTGTTGAATTGGGATCTTTTTATATGGTTAAAGTCGTATCATGCACATAATTCCATGCTGGCTGCATGTTTATATATCAACTAAAAATTGCACAGACTGGTAAAGATCATTTCTCATCATTGCCTATATTCATATTTACACTGTTTTATTTATGCAACATGTCATCAAAGCAATGCCACCTACATGCAAATGTTTAATCAAAGGCAAACATGTGTACACACAGACAGCTACACACACAGTTTTACAGAGATTTTTCTACTTCAAGCTCATGAATTCATAAGACAGTGTGTATGCCAGGCAGAGCAGACTAACATGACAGCCTCCTGACAGCTCCCGTACACAGGCAGCCTGCTTTGTGTTTTAGATATACAGTATATTTTGAAAGTTATTCAAGAGCAAGGGGGTGGAGGGAGCAGAAACACCACATGAATAAATAGAAATCAAACATTCACTGGCTGAGGTTTTGGCACTTTGAGCGGAGATATGGGGGAAGGTGTCAAGGGGTATGGCAACAGGGTTTGACAAGGGGGCCACGACGGGCAGCAGACGCTGTCAGAGCGCCAGGTGGTGATGCGTGAACTGGGGGAAAGGAGACTTTACGCTGTGGATTCCTCTGCTGATTGCTGGAGAGGACCACAGGCTGCAAGATGCGCTTTTAACACACACCCACCTGTCAGAGCTCTGAACAGATTGTCATGCACTCACATGTGTGATAGCCGGCATGAAAACTCTGATTGTTGTGGAGGCAAAACTGTGCAGAAGGTGTGGTTGAAAAGCATAGGCAAAACCTAGCACATATCCCAAGGTATCATTATCCTTACTGGGCGTTGTGCAACCTATACAGCACACATGTTCAACCAACAGGTGTCTCCATTTGTAATGAAGTAGAAATTAAGGGTGTGGCTACTAGGCTAGACCTTATGTCCAATCAGAAACCTTAAACTTGATGTTTGCTTATCCTTTAACTAAAGTTGTAGTTGTCTAATCATTTGGTTTGAGTTACTCATTTTCAGTCCAGTCCTTGTACCTGACAATTTTCAGAAGAATGTGTCTGTTTTTAAGATGACCTACGAATCATTCAAGCATAAAAAGTCACCTAATTCAAGGGATGAACCAGGGCTGTGTCCACACATAACAGACAAATATGTGATGATGCACATGATTACTAGTGGATCAATGACCACCTCAAAAGGGAACAACCCCCATCAGGGTTTTAGAACCTTTTGGTTTTAGAATTGAAGAAGCCTCTTGGATGAGAGGTAAAAATGTCTTAAAAACTTAAATAAGTCCAGTCGTCTTTTTTCAGACTCTTGACTCACAGAACAAAACAAAAGGCAGAAACATCACTTGCATGTGACTTGGGACCCCTTGATGAAACACTGGGTGAATGGGTGAATAAGGCATGTTGCATAATGTGCTTTGAGTACTCAAGTAGAGTAGATAAGGACCAGTCCATTTACCACTGACCATCAGCCAACTGGTACATCAAAGCACTGACAAAAAGGACACTGACAGGCTGACAGTATTTCATGTCCTGGGACAATTCAATTGAATTTATATAGCACCAAATCACAACAAAAAGTTGCTTCAAAATGTTTTATATTGTAAAGTAAAGACCACATAATGATTACAGAGAAAACCCAACAGTCAAAACGACCAGTAAGCAAGCACTTGGCGAGAGTGGGAAGGAAAAACTCCCTTTTAACAGGAAGAAATCTTCAGCATAACCGGGCCCGTAAGGGGGGGCAGTCTGCTGTGACCGGTTGGGGCTGAGGGGAGGGAGACAGGACAAAAGAGCACATTGGTGCAGTATAGTTCTGCCTTCCTAAGTCTTTGATTTGGTGAGGAATACATTTTGCAGGAATAACCAATCACGTAGCTGTCATGTAAAGTTCATGTTATATAATAGAAACATGCAGTGTCAGATATTTGTACTTTCAGTTCATTTCTATAAACATTTTTTCCCCACTCAACACTGGGTTTGTGAACAACTGGTCTTCTGATACTGATAATACTATTGATATTTAAATGTGTAATTTAAATGCTAAATAAAAAAAAAGTTACTTTTTAATTTCCCACGCCAATATTTATTTTTCAAATCATGTAACAGACTTCATCTCATGAATCCAAGCTTTAATGCAGTGTATGTGGTAGTGCCCCGATCTCGCTCTCTCCCTCTCACTCACTCTCTCCATCTGTCTGTTTGCATTTCCCGAGGGAAAAGTCGGACAGTGGGCAGAGTGTTTTTTGAAGCCAGCATTGGGAAGCAAAGGCAAGAGGCAGAAGGGGGGGGGGAGCAAAAGCTCCCATTCACATCCCCATAATACTCTATTCATGAAACCCCATGTGCTTTTATTATTTAAGGCATTCTCCCAGCACAGAGAGCTCCATCCTGTCTTATTGTGAAGCCATCATCTGAGGAGCTGTTTCCACAGAAGCAAAAAATAGTCCTATTTGTGAAATACTGATTATCTAAAATGGGACCCCAGGGGCCTCGATGGAAGGGAATACTGGATTCCACAGGCTTCCTCATCCCGCTGGTGGATTATGCTTTTTTTCTTAGCTCTTCTTTCCCTCATTCTAACTCGGCTTGATATCATTACACACACGTTGGATAACAACTGTCACAGAGTGCAGACTGTAATGCATCACTTGTCTGCATGAAAATATATAATTATGCTCATCTAACAAGTTTTCAAGGCCAAATGGAGGTAATATCTCTTGTGTGAAACGATAATCTTGCAATGCATCAGTATAATTGAAAAGAAAAAACTTGCTACATTTGCTTATTTGTCACCTTGCAGGAAATGTGCTGTGTTGACAGCTGAAAAAAAGCAAAAAGGATACCAGTAATTAGCTTTGTGTGGGTGGACTTGTGTAGATGATGCACATGAACACGCGTTTGTGCGTGTGTGTTTTGTGTGTGTTTGTCCCGCTCATTCGGATTATGGTGTACTGTCTTACCTGCATGTATCTGTTTAGTGAACACCCCTGCGATCTTGTATTCTTTGACACCCATGCCCATTGTTGCCATAATCAAATCACATGAAAGCCATACCAATTGAACAGGTATTGATGGAAACACTTTGATTCTCCCTTTTCGTAGCTCTGGAGATGACAGCTTCATCGTCACGCAGGGCGCGGCAGGATGACGAGACACTAAATACACATTGAAGGACACATTTGGAGATGGAGACGGACAGAAATCTCTGCAAAAAGAGTGATGAACACTAAGTCAGAGCTTAGAGGGAAACAAGGAGAGATATATGCTATGAGAGAAAGACCTGAACTGTCACATGTACAGTACGTGTGCAATCAGGACGATGGTGCTAAATACTGGCAATCAAGGCAGATTCATCAGAGCCTTCTTTTTCTGCCAAGGAAGGCAGCACACTATAATTATGTAGACATCAGCCTCTGCGACAGCCACCCGCGCTAGTTGTAATTTTGCCCAATTTGTGTTCGAAGGCTTCAAACGGCCTATAATTTGAATCCCTTCAGCTTTATGGTAATGTGTTAGCATTGACTGTCGCACCTTTGTGCTCTCTTAAAATGAGCATATGTGTTAAAAGACATGCTGGAGGGAATTTTGTGAGGAGAAGATTCATGTTGACTCGAGAGAAGCCACACTGACAGAGGGACTGAGGGATTTTATGCACCTGTATTTCATTTCATCTGGTCAGGCCAAAAAAAAAAAAAAAAACCTTTCTGTGGTGTTTTTGATATTTTGGCACCTATTGAGAATCTGACAGTACCATGCAGCCCTTTTTGTCTCCATATTGTTTTCATGTGTTTCTGTAGCAAATTGAAGCACAATTAAAAAGTTCCATAACTTATAAAAAGGAAAAATCTTACATTAATTTTTTGCCTCTTTTCCCCTCAAGTGTGTCTCCTTGTGTTTCTCTAGATGTTTCTGTAGATCAGCACTGCTAGTATTATTTTTAGTTTAGTCTCAGAAAGCTCTGACCACTTCCACACGTGCATCTGTGATTTCACTATGGGTTAGAGTTCTACTGCAACTTCATCATCCATCAGAAGGACAACATGGCACACCTGATACCACACAGCGCACTGTAAAGGCAAAAGTGTATTGGCTACAGCACTAGAAGTGTTTCTCATCACCCACCCGTCTCCTTAAACTTCATCCTATTTCCCAAAATCAAGGAGATGGAGGAGATTGACATGAGCATGTGGTCAGAACGGGACTTCAACTGAGCCACATAACAATAACAGAAGAACTGAAAATGGTTTAGAGATGCTCAAGGACACCACCATGAAGGAGATTGTAAAGTTTTTGATTTGACAACTTTTTTGATCACACCTCATATACTCTATGATATACACTCCTTTCACTCACTTGCTATTGGGAATATTTAGAAAGGAACCTTCATTGAAGTGCCTTGAGGTGACTGTTTGTTGTTATTTGGTGCTATATAAATAAAATTGAATTGAATAAATATGAACTTTCCTTATCAGGACATTGCCCTCTTCTCAGTTTTTTAGTAGTAGATGGATTTTCTAGCAATTAAGCCTGACGTGATGATGAAGAAGAATTTATACTAAAGGTGCTCTCAAGAGACAAGCCCAAAACAATCCTACTAGAAGGGCAACAGGTTAGGTATGAAAGCGCACACACACACACACACACACACACACACACACACA
>JASGAU010409551.1:0-11283 GCA_030220045.1 Australoheros facetus | reverse complement strand
GAGAAAGGGAAGGCACAGCTAACAGAACTAGAAAAACAACACAAACTAACCCTTGACCCCAACCTGTTTCAAAAAATAAAAGAGCTCAGAAACAACATTGGAAAAATACTTACAGATGAAATAGAAAATAAATCTAAATTTATCAAACAATCATACCAAGAAGTGGGACCTAAATCAGCCAAACTGCTAGCTAAAAAACTCATTAAACAACAGGCCGATAGAAACATTTATAAATTAAAGGACATGGAGACAAAACAGACGATATATGACCTAGGAACTATTGAGGACATGTTTAGGACATATTATGAACAACTCTATAGTCAACCCCCCTCTGCCGACAGTGAACAAATAGAAGCTTTCCTACAGACATTAGACCTCCCCTCAATTGGAGTAACTCAAAACAAACTTTTTACCTCATATATAACAAGAGCTGAAATACAAAAGGCAATAAATAGGTTAAAAAACGGTAAAACTCAGAGGAAGTGACGGTCTACCATCTGAATGGTATAAATCCTTCAGTGAAGACCTTCTACCACTATTAGAAAGATCATTTAACCATACATTGGAACATGCAGTGCTCCCGCCCTCTTGGAGAGAAGCTATTATAACACTCATCCCAAAAAAGAAAAGGAGCAAGACATGCTCAGATTACAGGCCTATATCGATTCTAAATATAGATTATAAAATTTATACCTCTATACTAGCAAAACGACTTGAGCAATTCATTGGTGATATTATTGATGCGGACCAAACAGGATTTATCAAGGGCCGACAAACCCACGACAATATCAGGAGGGCACTTCACATAATAGGCCATATCCAACAAGATAAAACCAAAGCTATTCTAAGTAGTCTCGATGCAGAGAAAGCGTTCGACAGCGTAAGCTGGATCTTCTTGTATAAAACGCTTAAGAAATTTGGCTTTAATTAGAGAGCTATACAGTGTGTGAGGACCTTATACCAAACACCCCTGGCCAGAATTAAGATTAATGGAAATCTAACTGACAACATAAAATTGGAACGCTCAACCCGTCAAGGTTGTTGTTTATCACCAACACTGTTCGCAATTTATATTGAGCCACTGGCACAACATATAAGGCAAAACCAAGACCTTAAGGGTACTGATATAAATGATGAATCACTTATAATAGGTTTGTTTGCGGATGATGTAATTTGCTACTTATCAGACCCAGAAAACTCCTTACCTTGTTTGATTAACCAATTAGAGATGTTTGGCTTCTTCTCAGGATATAAATTAAACCTGGCAAAAACACAGATCTTGACATTCAATTATACCCCTTCTGAAACCCTACGTGAAAACTACAAGTTGAATTGGAACTCAAATACAATTTTATATCTAGGGATAATGTTAACCAAGAAAATAGAGGACCTATACAAAGCTAACTTTACTAAGGTGGACCAAGAAATAAGCAGGGATATTGGGAGGTGGGATGTTTTGACACTTGATTTTAGCTCAAGAATTGAAACTATAAAAATGAACATATTACCAAGGTTACTCTACCTCTACTTGGCACTACCTATAGAAGTCCCAGAAAAACAGTTCAAAACTTGGAATCAGATTGTATCAAGATTCATATGGAATGGTAAAAAACCCAGAATAAAATTTGAAAAATTACAATTAGGAAAAGAGAAAGGAGGTATGGCATTACCTGATTTCAGAGAATACTACCATGCCACCCAAATGACCCCCCCTAATTTACCTAAACTCGAAACAATATGAAGCAAAATGGAAAAATATAGAACAAAGAGTGCAGGGACGAGAACTCCGGAGTATTATTGGAGACACAGAAGCTACCAAGAATATACTCAGACATGTTAACTCTATTACCTGCTTCACACTGGAAAAATGGCTATATATAATTAGGAAATACAAACTAGAAAGAGAATTATGTTTAATACAATGGCCAGCCTACAATAAATATTTAAGTCAGGATCCTCAATTTAAACAATGGCTGGAGAAGGGTTTAACAGCCCTGTGTGTAGCACTTACTGATTAGCCACTTCAAAAGCTTCCAGGAACTAAAACAAGACTTTTCCTCTAAAAACCAAGACCATTTTAGATACTTACAATTAAGGGATTTCTATAACAAAGAGATTAAACACGAAATAGATTTAAGCAAAAATGGGATTGTAAAGATGCTGGTCGATACCTACAAGAGTAAAAAATCCAGAATTGTTTCCACACTTTATAAACTCCTGATGGGAAAAAAAGGCACTACCACACTGGATATCAAAGCAAAATGGGAAAAGGAACTGGGAATTACTCTCACAGACAATGATTGGCTGAATATTTGGAGGACCCAAACTACAACATCCACCTCCAGAACGTGGCGAGAACATTGCTGGAAGAATATAATTAGATATTTTGTCACACCCAAAGTTACTAGTAAATTCAAATCCAGAGTCCAACCATGTTGGAGAGACTGTGGCATGCTTAATGTTAACCATTCACATATTTTTTGGCTCTGCCCCAAAATTACACAATTCTGGGACGAGGTACATAAGGAGATTGTAACAGTACTGGGATACTCAATACCTAAGTCCTTTGTGGTCCTATATTTGGGTCTTCTGGGAATTGCTGTGTCTAAAAGTGATTGCTATCGGTTTAGAATTTTGCTGGTAGCCGCTAAGAAAGTAATCACCAGAAGATGGTGCCAATCTGTACCTCCCACGAGTAAGGAGTGGATACAGACTGTAAACTCAATACATGAGACTGAGCTCTTGACCCACAGACTAAAGTTACAGGAAGAACAATGCCAGGATAAATGGGAAAAATGGACAATCTTCACATCAACGATACAGGACTGAACAAGGTTACAAAGGGTCAACTCAAGACATATGCTTTGTAAATGAGGATTCCCTCTCCCAGTGTTTCAGTTCATTCATGTTTTACTTGTTTACTCACTTTTCTTTTTCTTTTGTATTCCTTTGTGTAAACAAGTCTGTTACCATTAAAAATAAAGTTACAAAAAAAATAAAAAATACTCTGGCAAAAGTTGAAGTACTGATTCAACTAACGATTCAACTTCTGTACTCAAATATAAGTAAAAAAAAGTACAGGCTCTGAAATGTACTCAAAGTAAAAGTAACTCTTTAGAGGACGCTTCCACCTGCTATTTTTGTGCAAAACTAACAGAACCTTGTGCTATATTAATGTAATAATAAAAAATTACATGAGAATACAAACTTTATTTCAATCTAAATTCAAATTCTAATGAATGCACTCAGTTTGAACACTGTTATGTAGAAGGCACAATGTCTATAGAGATTCTCAGTCATCCAGGTCATAGTAGTCTCTGGACCTTGACAAAAGGTGACTGGTCTTCTAGGCCCAGTTTCCCGTACAGGGATTATGTCTAATCCTGGACTAAATACTTTTTCCTATTTTGGTCTTCATTGACTTTTTTTTTTTAGTCTAGGACCATGCTTAATCCATGACTGGGAAACTGGCTGCTACAGTCCAGTCCAGTCCAGTCCAGTCGCCCTTTTTCAAGCTACAGAGACTGTTATGTAGAACATGAGCAGAGAAAAAGAAAGAGAAAAAGAAAGCTCTATTTGCTGTTATCTACTTTGTATAGGGTGAATCTGCCTCACCTGAAAAGGGAAAATGAGTAGAGTCAAGGGGTTATAGTGGGATTCAGCAGGTGGAGGAACCCTAAGATCGGTTGTAGTGGCTCAGCATGGGGAAAAAAGACCGTCCTCAAAATAATTTCTATTGTGAGCTAAAGTAGATTTTTTTGGGGAATAACACAGTCACCCTCAGTTTGTTTTACAGGATGTTTCACAAAATGAAAAAAACATCAACTTCACATCATGTACAGATCCAAGATCTGATTTTTAAAACTTAAATTTCCAGTTTATTAAATGCCACTGAGCTATCCTTATCTTTAAATCTAACCTCTCTTCTTCCTCTCTCTTCCGTCTTTCTTCATCTCAGAGTGAACTTCTCTCTCATTCTTTTCTGTCCTTGGAAATACATACAGCAGCTGTTCTTTTAGCTGGCGGACACACTGTGTGACAAACTGCAGACACTTTTTGTGTTTGCTGATATTTGTTGAGCATTCAGAAACATATTTAAAATTACCAGCAACACTCTTTATTTTTGCTCCTCTTCTGTAGCGCTAGCTGAATTGCTGCGAATACACCTTAAGGACATCTGCACTCCATCCGGCCTGCTGCAACCCCTGAGCACAGTGCTATAAATGATACATAAATTATATGGTTTTAATTCTTTCATCTCCTTGAATGCGATATGCCCTGGGGATGGATAAGTCGACATATTTCGCCTTTATGTGGTATTATCCTGTCATGGTATTGCTGTGTGGCTGAAAGAAGGTAGACCCAGAGTGCAGGACTCAGAGGAAAAATCGAACTTAAAGCTGTTTTATTGAAGGAAAATAACATGAAATACTAGATACAAATAACTAGGCTGGACAGGTGCCAGAACTAGTGATGAGCGTGTGAAACCGAAGCTTCGATACGTGCTTCGAACCCTGGGCTTACACCTCCGTAGAACCACTGCTTCGAAGTTTGCTTCAGGACGAAAAAAATCACTTGACACATGACGTCCGAAGCAGCAACTGCTTCGTTTTTGGACTGAATCAGCTGACTGGTTCAGGTGATTCGCTGGTTACGAGTGAAGGAGCGATAGCGAGACAGTCAGCCAGGTTCATACTCGCACAGTTAAGCGTTGTTATGGCCAACAGTTACTGCTGAGTTATGAATTAAAGACAGTCTTTGCTGCCTCGTCCTTTCAACGTGATGACGGACGCTGTCATATCAAGATTAACGCAAAAGCGGTAGTTACACAAGCACACCCAGTTAATGCCATGTTTTCCCAGCACTCAGCTCAATAACAACACGCACATTTATCCATCTTTATTTGTAAATAGAACCTGATATCACACTATCTGGGCATAACGTGTGCGCCTCAAACAATGCAAAGATGCTTCAGATCATTGAGGTGTGTGAGCGCGTGTGTGCAGGTGTGTAATTGAAAGCATTGCACTTTTCCAGGAGAGGGCGCTATAATTGAAGCTTCGAGTAATGAACCTATTTCCGAAACAATTGTTCAAGTGGTTCAGTGCTTCACAAAAGCTTCATTTTCTCATCACTAGCCAGAACTAAACAGAAACTAACAGGCAGGAAGATACAGGAAACCAACAACACCATAAAGAACAGAGAAAAACTGAGGGTTTAAATACACACACTAAGTAATCAGGGGAAGTCGAAACAGCGGGGAACAACAGGTGCACCAAATGAAACTAACAACACAGGGGAAGCAAAAATAAACACAAAGTACAGGGAACACGAGACTGTCAAAATAAAACAGGAAGTAACCCAACATGGTACACGCAGACTAAACACCACAGAGGACTGGCACACAGAGGGAACTAAACATGGGGAAACAGACAAAGAGAGACACAGACACAGGACAGAGAGAGACAGAGGAAATCAAAATGTAAACAACAAATAACAAGACTGTTTTGAAAATGTAAGTAGAAAGTAAAGATATTTGTGTAAAGATGTAGGTAGTAAAAGTAAAAAGTTGTCAAAAAATAAACACTCAAGTAAGTACAGATACATGAAAAATCTACTTAAGTACAGAAACGAGATATTTGTACTTTGTTACGTCACACCTCTAGTTATTTATCAGAGGCTTACCATTTAGTTTTATTTTTATAAGATATTTTTTGATTTTATTAAATGCATTTTTTAAAATTAAATTTAAACATTTGCAGAACACGTGCGGTTTGTCAATGGAACCGCTCGTTGCAATGGCAGAGTGGAAGTCTACCATGAGGATAACTGGAGAAGAGTTTGCAGTGACTGGGGCAAAGAAGCAGCTCAGGTGGTGTGCCGAGAGGCTGGCTGTGGCGATCCTGTCCCTCAGACAGAAACACTGTATTTTGGAGAAGCACGCGACCTGTCTGGAGTCAAACCCACCTGTTCTGGAAATGAGACCTCTGTTTCACAGTGCTCACTTCTAAAAGTCAATGGAAGTTGTGATGATGCTACTGTTGTCTGTGGAAGTAAGTCACACATGTGCCCAGTAATTTGTTGTAAAATTTTACTGTTGGACCATTACCTTTCTGGAAGATTTCTGAGTAAACGTGCCCTTGAAATTTTTTTATTTTATTTTTATTTAACAGGCAGTCAACCCATTCGGCTGGTGAACGGAACTAATCGTTGCTCTGGTAGAGTGGAAATCTACTATGGTGCACAATGGGGAACAGTCTGTGATGACAGATGGGGGATGCAAGAAGCAATTGTTGCATGCCGAGAGATGAACTGTGGGAATGCTCTTGCAGTTAAGTACAAGGCTTATTTTGGGAGAGGTCAGGATCAGGTTTGGTTGGATGATATCGAGTGCACTGGTCATGAGAAGTCCCTTGCTCAATGCCCTCACAGAGGTTTTGGAGAACATGACTGTGACCACAATGAAGATGCTGGTCTCGTGTGCTCAGGTAAACACGGGATCTATTATGTTTGTTCCTCAAAATTGAGTTTTAATGAAAATCCTAACCAGACACTTAATTTTGCTTTGCAGAGACAGTCAGATTGATCAATGGGACTGACGGCTGTTCTGGCAAATTGGAGGTTTTCCACAATGGCCGATGGGGGAAAGTTTGCAAGAATAACTGGGGCCTTAAAGAGGCTACAGTTGTGTGTAACGAGCTCAACTGTGGAGCTCCCCAAAAAAGCCAAGACACCTTCTATTTTGGAGAGAGCTCACTGCGAGGGTTTACAAGTAGATGCTCTGGTAATGTGAGCTCTATCAGCCAATGTCAACTTCAAGAACACACAGGATCATGTGAAGGCGTTTCTCTTGCATGTGCAGGTAAGAGACAAAAGGTACAGACATACTCTGCTTCTGCTTGCCAAGAATAACAAAGACTATGTTTGGTCATTAAAAAAATTAGTTAGTATTATTTACTAGTGAATTAGGTCAAAGGACTGAGGCTCATCAGAAACATTAAATCTAAACTTCTGAAAGACCAACACAATGAAAAACACTGACCAATTAAAGATAATATAATGGGTTACAATTGGCAGTTAACATTTATATATATATATAGGCCTAATTATAAAAAATTATTAAGATTCTAACATTGGTTGGGTGCAGTGTAAATGTGGACACAAAGTTACACTATATGGATGAAAGTACTGGGTCATGCACACATTACATCTACAGGAGCTGCTCAGCCATGGAAGCCATGCCATGAAGCTCCTGGCTCAAAGCTTTTCTGCTGAAGTTAATGCCAGAGGAGGTTTGGAACAGTTCTGAAGTTAGGAGGGTGTTGGCTGCACTATTCCAGAAAAACATTACCCCTTGTGAGGGCAAATCCACATGGCCCACAGTGTGATGCCCACTGTCCACATAGTATGCATGTGACATATAGGGCAGCCTATCGAGTGGGCGTTCCACAGAATGGCCCATAGTTTTTATTTTTATATATATATATATATATATATATATATATATATATATACACACACACACACAATCTTTTTTTTTTTGTGCCTACAGCAGCTTTTATCGACAGTGGAGAGAGACAGGAAATGTGTATGTGTTCGCCGGCTTCGCCACTAAGCCACCCAGGCGCCCATCATTATATTCAATTCAATTTTCTTAAAATAGCACCAAATCACAACAAACAGTTGCCTCAAGCTGCTTTAGATTGTAATGTTAAGTGAGGGAACCACATGTGCCCTATGACAGGCACATTGGCCTGCACACACACTTAACCCACAACTACCCACTGTGAGCCCACACAGGAATGAACGCTGGAACTTGCCTCAGCACTCGGCAGCCCTACTCTGTAACTTAACATGGTCTGATACTTTATGGCTGACTTGCTGTGGTTCCTAAATGCTTTGCAATAATACCACTTACAGCTGATCGTGGAACATTTAGGAGGGGAAGACATTCGTGAACTGACTCTTTGCTAAGGTGGCATCTTATTACACTCAACAAAAATCTAAACACACACTCACTATCATTTCAGGCTTCAATAGCAACCAGTGTTTCAGATCTTTATGAAACAGTCCATGTGTTATCACAAAGCGAATACGGCGTGGTCAGTGTTCAGAGTTTACAGCACTCAGTACCAAATGTGTCCACAGTTGGCGTCATGCATCTGTGGCGCATAGACATCACCAGATTGTCAATAATGACCTGTGGGATGTTGTCCCATTCGTCCTGGAGTGCATGGGCATGTTAAGGGATAGGTCATTTTTGTGAGTTTATATTTTTGTTGAGCTCAGATCAAGCTCAGTGTCATGGTCCTGGGTCCTTTTGACTTAGTGTGTTTTGCTTTTGCTTTGTTTTTGTCTGTTCTGTTTCTTTTGTTGTGGGGTGTTCAGTTTTGAGTCCGCATCTTTGTTCCCCCATCTGACTTCCTGTTTTATTTTGATAGTTGTCTAGTCCCTGTATGTTATGTTCAGTTTTGCTTCCCCTTGTCTCCTCAGTGTAATTATGGCCATCTGTGCTTCTCACCTGTTTTCACTCCCCTCATTAGGCCTCTTGTGTATTTAAGTCATGTGTTTTCTCTGCCTGTTGGTGTGTTCTCATCAGTGTCTTGTCAGTTTTCATGTCTGTGTGCCCCTGTTGGTTTTCTGCTGTGTTTGTCCTGTATTTTCCCTTTGTTCCTGGAAATCTAGTCAAGTTTATTTTTGTTTGTTCTGAGTTGATGCTGCTGGCCCATCCAGTCCTGCCTTTTGAAGCTGAGTTTAAATTTTACTTCCATTTGGTGTATCCTGCAAGCAGATAATGTTGTTAAACTATATTGTGGGACTCACATTTAAGAGTATGCACAAGTGTGGCTCAGCTTATTTGTAAATAATTTTCTTCTGGAAATGAGCCTGGGCTTTAGAACCACAACTTCTTGGTTACATTTAGTAAAAGACCATTGCTGTGTCCAAATTCAGGGGCTGATTCCTCCAAAGGATGCAGTCTATGTAGGCTTGGTCTTCGGAGGCCATGGAGACCGCAAAGGCTGAAAGAGCGTGGCTGTAAAATGGGATGGTCTAGCCTTCATATCAGCCTCACCAGCTATCCTGCTGTTATCGCAGTGTTTTTCCTTTCACCTAGCAACCATGACAGCGAAGCACAGCTGTGGAAAAGAGGTTGTTAAAATGGAGCCCGAACTTTTGCTTGTCTTTTTTTATTTGTCAGCTTTAATTCAAAGTAAGCTGTTAAAGCAAGTATAGCACATTTCTACATTAAGAAATAAAGATGAGTGAATGATTAATATCTACATATACTGACAGATCTCCAGTAAAACATTAAAGTTACATAAAACTATCCAATTATGAAGCTTGACATTAATTTCAGCCAAATTGACTTGCTCAGGAACAAATTAAACACTGAAATAAACCAAACATCAATCGTTGAAGATCATCTGCAAAGGGGCAGCACGGTGGCGCAGTGGTTAGCATCTGGAAGGACTGGGTTCGATTCCACCTTGGCCCAGGCCTCTCCCTTTCTCTGTGTGGAGTTTGCATGTTCTCCCTGTGCTTGCGTGGGTTTCCTCCGGGTACTCCGGTTTCCTCCCACATTCCAAAGACATGCACTTACTGGGGTTAGGTTAATTGGCTACACTAAATTGCCCATAGGTATGAGTGTGAAAGGTTGTCTGTCTCTCCGTGTTGGCCCTGCAACAGGCTGGCGACCTGTTCAGGGTGTACCCTGCCTCTCGCCCTATGACAGGCTAGGGATAGGCTCCAGCCCCCCCGCGACCCTGAACAGGATGAGCGGAAGCGAATGGATGGATGGAACTTTCACTCTGTGGCTAAAGTCAGCAGGGTTTTGAAAACAGTGTGTCAGGCATTCTCTCCGGGTATAGTGAGCCTCGACAGCTGGCAAGGCAAACTGACTGTTAGACCAGCGGGAATGAACATTTTCGAAAATGTCGGAGCACTTTTGCACTTAAGCAATATGTTGATATTTGAGGTTTACACAACTTCCTTCGCCTCTGAAAACATGGTAAAAGTTTATTTTGAGTCACAGAGTTTCAAACTTTTTGGCCACTATCCTCCTCCACTGCTGCATTTGAGGTTCACTGCACAGTGAATCATGGGATAGGATGGGTCAATAAGGAGTCCTGTCCTTCAAATCCAGGGAAAAGGAGGATACATTTTTCAACCTCACTTGGAGGAACCTTTGAATTTGGACAGACTTTGTCACCTGGCTGTCACCTGGCTTGGACGCAGCCTGTGTTTTGAGTTAAAATACACCCATAGGTAAAGTTAGCCATGCGTTATATTTTCTTGCATAATCAAGTCATGACCAATCCAATGACAGCCACTACCCTTTCAGATAATGATGGAGTCTTATGAGTTGAAGATCCTTAAAAAAAAATCCGTGAACACTTGTTTATGAAAGATTAAAAAGTCTCTTTTTTTTTTACAATCTACATGTAACTGTTAGTTGTTATTTAATAAACTGCTTAATAGGATCAATTTGACAGCTTGTAATATTCATTGTTAATACTTTAATGTGTGTCCTCAGGTCAGCCACCACTAAGGCTTGTGAATGGCACTGACCGATGCTCTGGCAGAGTGGAGATTCTACATGATGGCCAGTGGGGAACAGTGTGTGATGATGAGTGGGACATCAGAGATGCTCAGGTGGTGTGCAAAGCCATGGACTGTGGAACACCTCAGACAGCCAAACCTGGTGCCTTCTTTGGCGAAGGCCAAGGAGTGATCTGGCTGGATGATATGAACTGTTTGGGTAATGAGACGTCCCTCGTGCACTGCAGACGACCCTCCTTTGGAGAAAATAACTGCGGTCATGGTGAAGATGCAGGAGTGATTTGTTCAGGTAAAAACTATTGTTGTCATTTCATACAGCGACTTTTTTAATTTTCAGATTTTTTTTTTTGCGCAAATTTAAATTACTGATTATATTGGAGTGACATGGAGTGACATTGGAGTGACATGTTTAGCCGCATGTTAGCCGCATGTTCTCCTTGAATCACTGGCTGTCTGAGTGGTGTCCAAAAAATGACGTGGGCTTCATAGATCATTGGCAAAGTTTCTGGGGAAAACCTGGTCTTGTTAGGAGAGACGGCATCCATCCCACTTTGGATGGAGCAGCTCTCATTTCTAGAAATATGGCCAAATTTATTAACCCTAAAACCTGACTACCCAGGGTCGAGACCAGGAAGCAGAGTTGCAGTCTTACACGCCTCTCTGCAGCTTCTCTCCTCCTGCCATCCCCCAAAAACCCCATCCCCATAGAGTCGGTGCCTGCTC
>JASGAU010409550.1:0-11839 GCA_030220045.1 Australoheros facetus | reverse complement strand
AAACCTGGGGTTCTTCTTATTTTCTTCAATTAATGATGAGTAGTAAGATGTCCTAGCTTTACGGAGGGCTTTTTTATAGAGCAACAAACTCTTTTTCCAGGCTGAGCATGAGCATCTTCTAATTTAGTGAGACGCCATTCCCTCTCCAGCTTACGGGTTATCTGCTTTAACACAGATGACGGCTTGCCATTCCTGCTGTAAAAATCACTCTTTAAATAAAAAATATAAATGCATACTGCATATATTTGAAAGAAATATGCCCTGCCTTGAAATAGGCTTTTGTGCTTTTACATGGCTTCTCCTCCCAATCACTTCCCAACCAGTGCCACACCAGCACCCAGAGAGGACCCAATTATAATTGGGTCCTCTTCTAGTACTACACCACATCCAACATCTGCCACCCACCTGCTGATTATAAGGACTCTGACTGCCAAAAGAGATGAGGCATTTTATAAAACCTGTTTCATGTACGGAGAATACAACCCAGAGCACTACGCGGCAAACATTTTCAAGGCTGTGACACCATCTGAAGTGTATCAAAACTGGGTTAAGAGGGTGAACTAGAGCGGCACGAATGGGAAACAGGAGTTACTGCAGCAATTAAAAGAAAAAGATTAGCGTTTATGTTTAGCAAAGCTTTGCCAACCTGTCTGGAGAACAGTGGCACAAAATCAGAAACAGAATAAATGAGCAACTCAGGAGTCCCAGAAAGGATGACAAAAAGTAATGGCATGCAATAATGATGTATAAACACATAGGGAGTGAAAAGAGGACAAGAGTTATACAAAAAAGCATTATTTTAAACTGTACAAAGCTACTCCAAGATTGTCATGATGGAGAGAGGACTCAAAATGCAGACAGTAAGTGACACTTCAAGGGCTTTATGTACAGTGCATACTGTATGTTAAACTGAGATTTGTCGGCAACAGGTGGAGGGCAGGACTCCCCTGGGATGCTCCACCATAAAACATAATGCCTCTCCAGAACTGATCCTTGACCACACTCCTCTTCTGCTCATTCATGCTGTGGCTCGCATTCCAGCTTTCCAGGCTCTAGGGAGAAAAAAGAGACAGAGGGTCAGTTGACGTTTCAGTGGGCAGAACTCCCACTCCCAGGGGTAAGAAACAATCCGGCGTCAAGTGTAGGACCTCCTCCACTTAATTAGGCCAGGTGATGATCAAATTGCCAGCAGCTGCGGAACCGGTCAGGTCACAGGCAACTGTGGATAAGACGAGGTCCGCCTCTAAAACACAAGGATTGATTAATAGAAAGGCCAGAATACCAGGCCCAGAGAAAGCAAGGCAGCTGGATCCATGACAAAGATAAGTTGTTGGACAATGGCAGACATCAATTTTTGTAATTTTTCTCTCTGTACACCATTACAGTGGATTTTAAATCAATCAAAATGTAATCTGATGGCTCATGAACTAATAATATTTCTCCATATATATGTGAATGCAGTAGTGTGCTGGGATGGTGTGTGGCAGGAGGAGGCTGGAGCTGTCAGCAGAGATGCAGCAGCAAGCAGACTAGAGCTGGCTGGCAAACCTTTGCATAAGCAGTGGGTCCCACAGCTCAACCATCATCACACATCGCAATCCTTTCCATCACGCTGCATAAAATGGGGGAAGTGGAGGATCTACAATCCTTCCTGGAACTGTTTAGGGCAGAGGCATGTAATTGGCTAGGGTCTGAGAGTGGACAGTGTAGCTACTCAGCAGCTCAGATGGCAGCACTGAGTCTACCCCAGGCTTTGTGGAACAGCTTCAATCATGCCCAGTGGCTGGTTTTAGATAAACTGGGTCTTTACCCAGAGAACCGCCGCTGTCATTTCCATGGCTTCCATTTGGAGGTGGGAGATCCACCCTTCACCAGGTGACTGCATTGGAGCAGTTCATAGAGGCGCTCCCAGCAAGAACATCAGGGTGGGCCTGCTGCCACACACAGGCAAGCCTGGGTGCAGCCATCACATTGGCAGAGAATCATATCGCAGCACAGCCAGAGGATCTACCAGGGTTCCCCCAGCAGGCAATCCCAGCACCAAAGAGAAGCCCCCCCACTGCTCTTGGGCCCCTGTCTTTGACCATGGAGCGATCACCAGCACACACGACTAACTATGTCCCATCTGCTCTATTTCCTCACTTTCCAGCAGAAAGAAGACGTGACATGTGTTCAGAGCCCCATAGGTTTCCTAGGTTACCTGAACACAAAAGATAACCGGAACAGAAGTGTGTGGCTGGACAGAGGAAGGTGCAGTATCTGGGATACCACTTGGCAGGTGGGGAGGTGCTTCATCAGGTGAAGACAGGACCCATCGCCTCCTGCCCATGTCCCAAGACAAGAAAAGAGGTGAGGCAGTTTTTGGGGCTGGCTGGGTACTACCACAGGTTTGTTCCAAACTTTGTGGAGCTGACCAGCCCCTTAACCAACCTTACCCGAAAGGGTGCCCGAGATCTGGTCCAGTGGACGGTGCAGTACCAGGCGGCATTTGACCAAGTGAAATAGGCCCTTTGTGGGAAACCCCCCACTTCCCACTCCTAACTTTTTCATCCTTTTTTTTTCTTGCACACTGATGCCTTGAGCACAAGGCTGGTGGCTATGTAGTCCCTGCAGGTAAGGGGGGTCGACCACCCAGTTGTGTACATTAGCCAGACGTTGTCAGAGCGTGAGACTCGCTGCAGCACGATTGAGAAAGAGTGTTTGGCAAACCGATGGGAAGTCGACTCTCCACTACTACCCCGCTATGTGGTGATGGGGTGTGGCTTGTGGCTCAGCTGCAGTGATGGTGTGGTGCAGTGGGATCAGGGGGTGGTGCCAGGGGAGGCTGTAGCATAGCTAGAAGGCTTTCCATAAGGTTTACAAGTGTGTTCATGTGGATTTTTGATCATTCTTCCAGAAGTGCATTTGAGAGTTCATACACTGATGTTGGACAAGAAGGCCTGTCTCTGCTCTAATTCTTTCCAAAGCTGTTCGATCACATTGATGTTAGAAATCTGTGCAGACCAGTCAAGTTCTTCCACAATAAACTTTTTCATCCACTCATGCACTGGTGCACAGTCATGTTGGAACAGGAAGAGGCCACCCCCAAACTGTTCTCATAAAGTTTGGAGAATGAAATTGTCCAAAATGTCTTGGCATGCTGAAGTATTAAGAGTTCCTTTCACTGGAACTAAGGGGCCAAGCCAAACTCCTGAAAAACAACCCCACACCATAATCTCCCTTCAACCAAACTTTACACTTGGCACAATGCAGTCAGGTACCATTCTCCTGGAAACTGCCAAAACCAGACTCATCCATCAGATTGCCAGATGGAGAAGCATAATTCATCACTCCAGAGAAGACGTCTCCACTGCTCTAGTCTAGTGGCGGTGTGCTTTACACCTCTGCAGCACACCATCACTGCCCTTGGTGATGTAAGGCTTGGATGTAGCTGCTCAGCCATGGAAAGCCATTCCATGATTCTCTCTGTTTTTGAGCTGAAGGCCACATGAAATTTGGAGGTCTTTAGCAACTGACTCTGCAGAAAGCTGGTGACATCTGTGCACTATGCACCTCAGCAGCTGCTGACTCTGCTCTGTCATTTCACAGGGCCAACCATTTGGCTAAATTGCTGTTGTTTCCAATCACTTCCACTTTGTTATAATACTACTAACAGTTGACTGCAGCAAGGAAATTTAGCAAGAATTGCAGCACAGCAAGGACTTGTTGCACAGGTGGCATCTTATCACTGTACCATACTGGAATTCACTGAGCTCCTGAGAGTGACCCATTCTTTCACAAATGTTTGTCGACGCAGTCTGCATGCCTAGGTGCTTGGTTTATACACCTGTGGCCATGGAAGTGATTGGAACACCTGAACTGGAACACGTCATTCTTGGGTTTTCCATCCATCCGTCTGTCAGTCCGTCTGTCCATCCATCCATTCTTGGGTTTTCTCTGTAATTATTGTATGGTCTTTGCCTTACAATATAAAGCACCTTGAGGTGAGTGTTTCTTGTGATTTGGTGCTACATAAATGAAATGAAATTGAACTGAATTTAATTTGGATGGGTTAGTGAATACTTTTGGTGATAGCGTAGTTTATACTCAAATCTCATAAATGGCACATAGTGAGTAGGCGGCTGAATAAGTGAATGGCAACTACAACAAAATACATTTATATGACAATATGCCTATCTATTCACAATACAAGTTTAGAAGCAAATACTAGTTGTGTTTAAAAGAACCATGTTCAGACTGACTAAAGGCTCCTTACCACATTATTCTGGTCTACTGTGATGAGAACTAATTCAATGGAAAATGGACTGGTTCTTATATAGCACTTTTCTACTCTACATGAGCACTCAATAAAGCATGTGTCATTCACCCATATTCATACTAGCACTTTCTACATGTAAGTGCTTTCTATCTAACATTCACACTCCAATGAATGCATCAGGAGTAACTTGGGGTTTAAAATCTTGCCCTAGGATACTTTGGCATGCAGACTGCAGCCACCAGGGATCAAACTGCTAACCTTCTGATTAGTAGATGACCTGCTCTACCCCCTGAGCCACAGCCACCCCCAACTCATTGCAACAGGCAGTTGAGTTCTGAGCAAAACCTTCTCTGATCAGTTAATTTAGTTTGACCCTGCCCAGTGAATGCAACACAATGACTGCACATAAGGATGCACCGATCCATCTTTTTCCAGTTCTGATATGGTACTGACACCTTGACTTCGGGTATCTGATGAGACAGAGTACCAATATGAGTGTAGCGCTAAATTAATAAGCTGTATTCCTCACTGTGAGGAAAAGTCTGGCAGTCCAGTGGATGGCACGGTACCAGGCGACATTTGACGAAGTGAAATGGGCCCTTTGTGGGAAACCCCCGCTTCACACTCCTAACTTTTTCATCCTTTTTTTCTGCAGACTGATGCCTTGAGCGCAGGGCTGGTGGCATGTTTTATGTTTAAGGCAACTTCAGTCTCAACTTTACATTGCTTTCCTAAATTTGCTCTAGAGCTCCTTCATTTAGATTGCATGGGTGCGTCCACACAGGAAAGCTCCTTTTTTTAAATATATGGGCAGCACGGTGGTGCAGTGGTTAGTACTGCTGCCTCACAGTTAGAATACCATCTGGAAGGCTTGGGTTCGATTCCACCTTGGCCCAGGCCTCTCCCTCTCTCTGTGTGGAGTTTGCATGTTCTCCCCGTGCTTGCGTGGGTTTCCTCCGGGTACTCCGGTTTCCTCCCACATTGCAAAGACATGCACTCACTGGGGTTAGGTTAATTGGCTACTCTAAATTGCCCATAGGTGTGATTGTGAGTGTGAAAGGTTGTTTGTCTCTCTGTGTTGGCCCTGTGACAGGCTGGCGACCTGTTCAGGGTGTACCCTGCCTCTCGCCCTATAACAGCCAGGATAGGCTGTGTCATTTAGGCTGTCTCACATTAAACATGTTATACGGCATGTGTATGCATTTAATTGGTGCTAATTAAACACATCTTTTTGTTTAAGTGAACACTGTATTTTTTTTTAGGAGAGGGCTTTTCATCTTCTGGAGTCACTGTCAGTATTTCTCCTTGCTTTTCATCAATCCACTCCTCTGCTTTTGTCTCCACGCTCCAGCACTATAGATGCTTAATGAGCCATAAAATATAATTCAGAAATGATAGTCGTCTGAAAGAGATGGAGAACAAGAGCGAGGGAACGAGAGATGGAAAGATGGGAAGACAAAGACAGTTTACTGTCAACAGTGATTCCACATCAGTAAAATCTTCTTTTCATAGTGGTACAGAATATTTCAACGCTTCAAAAATATTAGGTAAGAATCACAAAACAGTAAGGGGGGGAAACATCAGATCAAGACTAAATTTCAGACAGCTGTACATTGATAGTCATGTGCTTAGGTATCATTTAACTGTTAATAGACAAACAAAAATACATGTTTAACCTGCAGATGCTGTGATTTCAGTCAGTGTGTTCTTATTCCAGGAAGTTACTTACAGCTGTTTTAACAGATGCATGCTTGATTTTCTCCTGCTTCCACAACACAACACAGTATCAACCACCAAGCGTCCAGAGGTTGGAGAGGTGGTGGTGGTGTAAGTCATTATCAGCCAAGACATAGGCATGCATTTTGTTGGGGCCTTTGTGCTTTGTGCTTTGGCAACTGAAAACTACTGCTTGGGGTTTCCTCAAAACCATTATTGTCTGAATAACAGTTTTAAAAAATGCTATGTTATCCAAGAACTCTCCCAAACCAGCTATTCCAAAAACTTTCTGATTCTGATTCATGGTATTTTAAATATAACAACTGTAAACTGCGTTCGATGGCACTAAAATTTTAAACTTTGATTTTTAAGCTGAATTCTGATAACAAATTATATAACCCTCACCCCACAACCAGCCACAGCAGATGGCTGTCACTCCCTCAGCCTGGTTCATTTGGAGGTTTCTTCCGGTTAAAAGTGAAATCTGTCCGCCCACCATCGCCAGCTGTTAGGACGGTAATCTCCAATAAGAGAGGGTCTGATTATTAGTTTTTTCTTGCTAATATTGTAGGGTCTTTACCTTACAATATAAAATACTTTGAGGCTGTGGTGAATTGTCACTATAGGAATAAAAATTTGACGTGAACTGAATAAAAAGGAACTAATAATGATCAATTTTAAGGGCTTATAAAGGTTTTTTTTTAAAGATAACCCAATTTCTTTTACTATTTTATGTAACGCTTTAGTTCATTTGTAACATTCAGAACTGCCAAATAAAGAGCTACTGTACATGGGTTTCACTGGACAGCAGCATTAAGCTTTATAAAAGCTGTTTGTTACAAGCAACAAAAACATTTGCTGCTTGTAACATTTTAAATCAGATAAGATTGATTAAGGATTGTTGTGTTATGCCTGAACCCAATTCATATTAACTGAAGTGAATGTTTGCTAGTAGCCATGTACTCTTTGAGCACTGGATGTTCAGTTCACACACTCATAAGAAAGTCTAGTGCATGTGTTACGTTGCAATTGGACTATTATATTACATACTCATTAATAACATGGAGAATCTACTGAGACTCCCAAAAGTCAACTAATGGGATATTAAAATTATTTAGACTGACTAGGGATTCATAAAAAAGTTACTCATTTCTATTTACTCACCTCTTGTATTCCCTTTTCATCCATAGTCCATTCTAATTTGAAAGAAAGAAAGAAAGAAAGAAAGAAAGAAAGAAAGAAAGAAAGAAAGAAAGAAAGAAAGAAAGAGTACATATATATTATAGTATTATAATGTGCTCAGTGGGTTTCAACAGGCTACATTATGCAGCTTAATCTACCGATATATTCTGCACCTTAACTTGCTGCAGTGTGACAATAGAAAGCCTTTCAGATCCAGCAAAAACTTACAGCTCATAGTGAAAGCTGGCTTTCATGTACCAGTCAATGATGAGTGAAAAAGATCTTATTAGATCCAGAGAGAGCAGAAGGCATACTTTAAATGTCCTGGCTGCTTTGGGCTGTCCATTGCATCAAGACAAATCAAGACAAATGAACAACAGGGCTATTTCTGAGTCTCAACAGATTCTAGTTTCTTTGAAAAATTCATTGTTGAAATTCAATGATTTTATACTTGCAAAAAATATTGTAAATGTTTTCTTACACACTCTGATCTGCTGAAAAACTGTGCAACGAATCAAAAGATTTATTATGTAACATTACTGCACTATTTCTAAGGCTACGTTCACATTGCAGCCTGAAGTGACCCAATTCCGATTTTTTGTGAAATCGGATTTTTTTTGGTCGTTCACATTTCCAAATATATGCGACTTGGATGTGATCTGTGTGTGAACAGCAGACGAACCTGAAAGTGTCCCGCATGCGCAGTAGAGGACGCAATAACGTCACATGTAGTGAGCGCACTCAATGTTTGCGGAAGTCACACGTTTTCCTTCCCGCGTCCGCGTAACGGGACGCAGAATAGTGACGTTTGTCGAGTATCAATGACGTGCAGGTCGGATAAATGCGACCTGGCCGTACACACTCAGGTCGCATTTGAAAAGATCAGATACGTATCGGATTTAGGACCACATATGTGGCCTGGGTCGCATTTGAAAAAATCCGATCTGTGTTGTTCAGACTGGCATGAAAAGATCGGATACAGGTCGTATGAGGGCGAAAAAATCGGAATTGGGTCACTTCAGGCTGCAGTGTGAACATAGCCTTATTAATTAATGCTGCATTAGGCTACACTCAGACTAGAGAAAAGATTGGTTGGAGACTATGGTGCAACCAAAATTACTGTGATTGTGTGCAATCAACTTTCAATCTTCCTGCTATGTCAGACATAGACTGGGCCAGACCTACACGGGGCAAATTTCTAATTTACAAATTCATGAACAAACAGATGATGATGAGTTTTTTTTTGTCAAGAATGACCAACTTTCCACCAAGACAAGCACAAACTTGAGCTAAAAAAATTGTGCTTTCTGTGATTAATGTACTAACAAAATTATACTGTTTAAATACAAGTTTTATGCATGTGTTTCTCTGTGAAAACAGTGAAGAAGAATCAGTATGGTTATGATGCAACGGTGAACTCTTCTGTTAGAAACTGTTGAGGACTGTGTGTGGTCCTGAGTACTAAGACTCAGGTGGAGCGCAGGATTTATCTAGAGAGCTGCTTTATTACAACCTATTCCTCAATATGAACTGAAATCTATATGTAACAGCTGATGTGCACAATGTTTAGAAGACCACAAAACATTGTTTATTGTCAGATCCTAAGCTGTCCGTGTGTTAATATACTGTTAAGGTACTGTTACTGTACCACGTGCATAAATGCACGAATCGCTCTGGTGTTTCTGTAGTGTGTGACACTGAATGCACTGGGGCTGCTGTCTCATATCCCGCAGCTCCAAAGCCTTGCTGAGAGAGTGTCTCTGAAGAAATGTTATGCACACAGTGAAAAGATCAGTACTAACCTGACCATCATTCACTGGATCATTCACAGTTAGAACTGGGGTCCATGAAGCTATAAAGCATGTACAAAGTTTTGACTGGTACTATATGTTATGTAATACAATAAAAAAAATAATCTGTTGGATTGCATGAAAGAAATATGTACACTGGTTGCATGTAATAAAGTTATGTTTAGCCAGCATTAGTTTTCTGTGTTATAATTGCACAATTTTTATTTGTTAAACTAACAGGACATGTATTCACTTACCTTAGGCTAAACTAATGTATTTCATTTTTGTCATTATATAATATATTCTGTTATTATATCTGCTAAGCTGCTGTTTAAAATGTTTGCAGTATATGTATAACACTCAATTTCTTCTTCTTCAACCACTTCTTTGTGGATTTGCTTGTGTACCTGGGATTATTAACTATAACTTTTAGACAGATGGCCTCCCATTACCTTCAAACTTTCATTGATATAATGCAGAATGCAGTCCCTAAAACAGTGAAGCAACGCAGAACATTTCAAACAGCATGTTTCACATGCTTTTCTTCAGAAAAGTTGATTCTGGTTCATGCCAAACACATCTACTTTTACTGTTTCAAACAAACCCCATCTTTGACTTATGTCTCCAGATCATATTATTCCAGAAAGTGTCCCATTTGTCTTATGTTTTCTGGAAAACTGCAGGTTTGCTCTGATGTTGTTTTTGCACAACAAAGATCGTTGTTTTCCTTTCATACAAATCAATTTGTGCAAATTTGAAATTTTTTGGGATTCTTTAAGACTTCTTTTAGTCTCAGCTAAACTCAGTTTCAGTCAAACTGAGCTCAATATCTCCTACTGAGCTCAGTTTGCTGGGCTGACCAGTACTGGAAAAACTGGCAGTCATTTAAATACCACAATGATTTTCCTGTGGCATGATTTCTTTCAAATAACTTGGATATTCTTTTAAAATCCACTTGTGAATAGAATGATCCCTCATACTGAGCATAGTGATTTTCTACAAATTCAGACAAGGCAATCCCAGAAACCCTCCACAATGAAATGAACAGATTAAACAGAACTAGCAACATTAAGTAGTCTGTTAATGATAAGAGCTAATTAAAACTGAGAATCAAGGCAGATGAAGCCGATGGGCCTCTGAGTAGCTTAGCCTGCTGCTGCTGCAGCCTCTGTGTGTGCACATTGATGTAGCTCTTAGCCTGAGGGTTGAGGTGTTTGACCTGTGTTTGACCTAGTTAGCTCCCCCCAATTACAATACCATGAATGTCTTGAGAATTCAGCTGCCTCCAAAGGTAACTCTTGCACTTCTACAGCTGGAGTATTATTGACTCCAAAAGACATCATTGCTTGTTATTATTAATCTCTGGCTCTCTTCCACAAGGTGTCTTTTGTCCTATTTCCCTCCCCTCACCCCCAACCGGTCACAGCAGATGATTGCCCCTCCCTGAGCCTGGTTCTGCTGGAGGTTTCTTCCTGTTAAAAGGGAGTTTTTCCTTCACACTGTCATCAAGTGCTTGTTCTTCAGAGGACATCGGATTCTTTTGTTTTATTGTAGGATCTTTATTGTTGTCGTAATTTGGCGATATAAATAAAATTGAATTGAACTGAATTATTCTAAAACTGGTTTCAGATATTTCTCTAGAAAAAAAGACTAATGCTAGTGCTAAAAATCAGGCTTTTAAAACTGCTGGGACAAAAGTTGGATTTACTAATATCTCTGTCTCTAGCAGGAGCTACCACATACATTTACCGTCCATTTTTACAAACCTGAGAGAAAGCAGAAGCGGTGAAAAACGTCTACGGGAAAAGGTGATCTGTGGAGGACCAATGCTTTGTTGGGCCTCAACAGTGAAGAAAGCAAAGTAGATGCAGTCTGTTCACCGGGATTTTCCTTCCAACCTCAGCTCTATAACACTATCCAAAGCAGAACTGGCTCAACATTGACACCATTCTAATGGAAAAGACCAACATGATTGTCATGATAAGGGCCTTTTGAGGGCCATATCATCTGTTGAGGGATTCTTTATTCTTCTTGTGGCAAAGGATGTAACTCTGGCAGGCTGTTTGGGCTTGATCTCCCACTGCATAACGAATTTAATGCATCTGTTGGTCTTAAATGATCTAAACCCTAAGTTTAAAGATTTATGCTATGGGAGCTTGTTAAAGAAGAGAATTGGGGTGGAAGATTTGTATATATGAAGAAGTAGAACAAAGCTTAGGAGTTTGTGTCATCATTCACATCATCGCAGATCACCTCTTCTTTTCTACTGCTGCAACCAAGTGAAAGACATAGACCTCCTATATTCTCCTCCTCCTCTCCTTTGCTCCTCTGCTCCTCCCTCCCCTCTCTCCTATCTGTCTGTCTTGGTGAAAGGCCAGTGTGAGTACAAAGGCCTGCTGTGGTAGGTAGTTATAGAGCTCCATTGTCAGACAGCCTTTCTCTATCTGCTCCATCTTAATAAGAGCAGTCGTCATTTAGAGTCTAAGTCGCTCTCAGCCCCCTGGCTTTAATTATGACGTATCGATTGTCTCGTTAAGTCTAGTTTGGCTTAATGAAATCTATTGTTACCTCTAATTCTTCCTTCCATTGTCCCACCCTACAGCACTCGGTGTGTGACGTGGACCTGGGTTCTTTTTGTGTCGTCTAATCTGACTCTGTGTGTGCGGGCACGTTGTCATGTTTGTTTCTATTCGTTTGCATCTTAGTTTATCTCTGTTTGCGTCTGTAGGTGTGTTCTTTTTTGCAGTGTGTATATCTTTGCGTCAGTGCCTTAAAGCTGTGTGTGTTTTCAGAGTCCTTGTGTGTGTGTGTGTGTGTGTGTGTGTGTGTGTGTGTGTGTGTGTGTGTGTGTGTGTGTGTGTGTGTGTGTGTGTGTGTGTGTGTGTGTGTGTGT
>JASGAU010409546.1:0-16628 GCA_030220045.1 Australoheros facetus | reverse complement strand
ACTTTGCAACCATTAATATATTTCTTTGCACATTTACAAATCTGATTACAGACACACAGATCAAAATACAGATCGTGATACACACACGTGGATCCAGTTAGAGACAGATTCACTCACGCACACACAAATCTCTACACACGTGGATCCAGATACAGACAGATCCACTTAGGCACACACAAATCTCTACACACGTGGATCCAGATACAGACAGATCCACTTACGCACACACAAATCTCTACACACGTGGATCCAGTTACGGACAGATCGCGATACACACACGTGGATTCATTTACGGACACACAGAACTTTTGCTACAATAATAGCCCCATATCCATGCTTGGCAAGTTGGTATAAGGTGTTTTCACCAAATGTGGCACTGTGCATTATGGCCAAACATCTCCGCTTTGGTTTCTGTCTGTCCGAAGGAGATCGTTCTGGAAGCCTTTTGGTTTGTTCAAATGAAACTTTTGATGGGAAAAAGCTTTCTCCTGGCAAACCTGCAAAAGAAGCCATACTTGTTCAGCCTTTTTCTAATTGTACTGTTATGAACTTTAACATTTAACGTGGTAATTGAGTTCTGTAGAGTCTCAGATGTAGCCCATGTGTTGATTTCCACAGTCTCACCTCGGTGTGAATTTCCTGGCCATTCACTAATGGAAAGATTGTGACATTGTGTTTACAAAAACCTGAATGCTCCAGACCTGCAAACTGCCAAAACCTTAGCTTTTATAGAGGTGGTCACACTCACTGACAATCAGTTAATCAAGTGCCTTCGAATATCAGCACCTGGCTGCTGCTTACCCTTTTAATTCCTGTGGTAGCAGTAAGGGTGTACATAGTTTTTCACACTACTGCACAGAGTCCTGTAAAAACTTTCTTTCTCACATGAGAGGATTGTTAGCTAAGAACTGGATTAAAGGGGATTTTTGGGCACAAACAACAACAACAAAAAAAAATCAGCCAACCTCAAACTGAAGCTCTAACTTACTAAGCGAATTAAAAGTTGTGCTGTAAGCCTTTAACAAAGACATTCAAGTGGGCTAAGTAGGGTAATTACATGAAAATGAACGCTTGCTTCTTTCTAATAATGAATTTTATATCAACTGTTTTTGTGATATTTGAGCAACTATCAATTTTGTGGTCTATGTGTAGTATTTTTCTATCCCTATTTGGAGTATGAATCGGAGGACAGGCTGTGGCAGGCTGTGGTGCAAAACAGATATGTAGAAAGGTAAGTTCAGAGTATTTGCCGTGCTGAGCCACAACTCCACACTGGGATAATAGAGCTGTGGAAAAAGGCACAATCCTGTGTCAATGTAACTATAATTGGAAAAAAAAAAAGCCTCTAAAAGTGGAATACAGAGATGTTTTACTATAATGATTGCAATGATTTTTACTTACTAATTTGGTATTTAAAATAATTTTGTGCTCCATTATCATCATGCTTATCATTAACTACTGTGTCTTTTATATATTCTATGCCCCAATCCCTCAGCATGACAGGCATCTCCTGTCAACCCAAGAATGGCAGACTGCACCACATACGGTTTCCAGTTAAGCAACTGAGAGACAGAATGATCTGGGATCAGTTGTGAATTAGCTCTGCGTATTTTTAAAAAAAATGTAAACTTAAGAGTAAGGCACCATATAAAATAAAGCTTCCTCTATTTTTGGTTTGGCTTAAATTTTTGATGCCCTGCCACTACTGATCGTCTGCTGTGCCCGAAAGTCTCATCATCCCCCGCTGTTCCCAGTTTGCTAAAACTTGTGCTAGGTCAGCTCCAAACACATGCACCGCCACTGGGAATTTTTGGCAGTCCGCTTGTCACATTTGAGCAAAACATCTGTTGTTTTACTGGCCTGGCCAAACCCATTCTGTCGGAGCGAATTAGGGAAATGGGAAACAGTGTCACCCATGAATCTGACACCATTGCCGTATTGGCTTTTACCATGCATGCAGAATACACTCACAGCATTTCGATTGGAGTTGAGAATATCACATGCTCAAGCAGTGCACTTAATATTTTGGCCCAATTTCCATCATAACTAGCAACTACCAGGTGAATAGTGGGGAGGTTGGGATACGATAAAGCCTCTGTGATGTGGCCCAGTGCTGCAATCAATCTCATCTCCCAGCATCCCCTTCTCTCCGTTTTGCTCTTTGTTTTCATATCTCAGCGTCCCTCCCTCTTCGTCCTACATCTCCCTCCTCTCTGTCTAACTCTATCTTGCTTGAGCGCAAGCATATGTCTCCAATCATTTCCTCCCAGCCCCCACCCCTTTGCCTTTGCCTTCCCCCTAGATTTCCTCTCTTCCCCTCTGTTTCTTCCCCAGTTACTCCTTCATCGCTCCCAGTTTGACTCGAGCAGTGACTGGTGCAGTTATCAATCACTGAAGCCAAGCCTTGTCAGCAACGACTGAACCCAGAGGCGCCCCTCTCCCCTCACTCTCTCTCCCTCTCTTTATCTGTCTCGGTCTCCTTCCTTTAACAAATTTGTTCCAGTTAATAAGCCCTCCCAAATGACCCCCTCTTCCTAATTAAGCACAGGCAGCATGTAGGGAAATATGATACTTAATTAATGATGAGATAAACTCTCTCCCAAGGCCCTGTCAGAAAACCATGACACCATGTTTGGCGGTTTGAAATCAAATTAATATGCCAAAAGACAGAGAAGAATAACTGATGAGAGATTTCACTCTACCTTTTCCAATTTTTTATCTGACAGAGGAACACAGGCTTTGGATTTTGAAACCAGTTGATTCAACTTCAACAGCCAACCAAGTCAGGCCATAATGTGCCACTGGGTACAGGCTCAGTTTATCTTTAAAAAAATTAAAATAAAATCTACTTTGTCTCAAAAACCCCATCTTTGATGTTACAGAAGTTCAAGTTTAGAGGGACAAGTTTTAAAACTTTAGCACTTAAAAATGCACAGGAACATTCAAAAGTTGTTTTCACACGTGCACTGTAGTCCCAAACCTTTCTAGACATCGGCGGAGGAGGTACACGTAGGACCCAAGAAACAAAGACATGTTTATTATGGATGGCACCAGAACAGATACTTGCAACACCTTTTGATACCAAAATTCTGAAAACAAAATGGTACTTTTTTCTTTTGGGTTTTTTTTGTGCCATAGGTGATGTAGGTGGCGTATGCACTGATGCTGCCATTTTTTTCTAGAGTATAGAAGGTGGGACCATAGGGCTGTGAGTGTGTGCAAATCTATTCTTACATGCTAAAGAAGGTGAAGGATGCCCACAAGCACACATGGAAGATGACAACTATTGCTGCACTAGGCAACTGTGACTCTTCGATTCCCTCAGACTTACTGTACCCCCTCATACAGGGTCGTTTTGACTGTTAGGTTTTCTCTGTAATTATTGTATCTTACAATATAAAGCGCCTTGAGGCGACTGTTTGTTCTGATTTGGCACTACATAAATCAAGAAGAAAAGAAGAAAAAAAAAAAGACTCTTACCTTTTCAGGTCAGCTGTTTAACTTATCCATTAACTCATTTTTCTACCTTTCCCTCACAGCTGACCTCTTGTTCACTTACACACCTCTTTCCATTTCACCACTGACCCTGTCACATCATATACTGCCAGTTACAGTAACACTTCTTGTTTTTCAATGCTGGTGTTTTTTTTTGTTTTTTTTTTATTTTCAGCAACTGAATTCCACCTATCATCAGTAACTGTCCCTCAGCGTTTTCTGCATTCAGACCTGTGCAGCTCTGCATATAAGCTTCAGTTAGTCATAATTAAAATCAGTCAACTGCTACTGCCTGCTTGGTGTGTTTCTGCAGTTGGGCCCTCCATCCTGTTCTCCTGTACTCTCAACTGTGACACCTTTACTTAGAGAATATGATGAGATAGCGGATAACAAAGAGAGACGTCTGCGTAAGTCTGTTTAGGATGCCCTCAACATCCAGACACAGACATCATAGTCATACAGCACCATCGTGAGCTTTTAAATGCCAGTACGTTTAATATGCAAACAATTCAAATATTCAAATTAGTTACAACAAAGACTTAGCTCTCTCACCAGTACCAACAAAGAATGTAAAAGACACTGACTGACAATAATTTATTCTCTTATCTCATTAGTCTTTATATAATTTCAGCAATCTACAGTTTCTTTAATCATGTCCAGCATCTCATTGTTTTACTGTGTTTAAACAAGCTTTAATTAATGGCTGACACAGAAAATCACTTTTAATAATGCATGGATAATATGTGTCCAGAACATATGGTATATGTTATTAATATTCAGCATCAATTGTCACATTTTATCTGACAGATCCTTGCAAAAGTAGGCCATTATGATGTAGAAGCAGATATGAACAAAGTTATGAGTGATTTGTCAGCTTCTGTCTGATATTTAAAGATTCATTTATAGCCTTCCAGGAAATAATATGCAGCACTTTCAGAAATCACAGCAATTCTCAGTGAGTAATTGTTAGCACTGATTGACTATATTTCAATCTAGCGAGTTTCTTCTGTCTACAACAGCTCATTGGATGAATATTTCTATATTATACTATATCTATATTGTAAAAGAGAATGGTCTTTTTTTTTTTGCTTCACTCTTTCTGAGATCAGCCACGTGTACAGTATTGAATTCTGTGCGAATTGCTGGGATTTGTATAAACATACATGTTTATGGTGGGGAAGAACAAATGAAAGTGTACAGGGGAAGGTGTTTTTTTAAAGATGTTTGGCCCACAAAATCCCCAGTCTAAATATAGAGTTGTTTAGTATGTCATTGACGTCACAGGGACTGGACACACTATCAGTACTGAAAGCCAGCCAAAGGTGGGTGAAACCTAAAAAAATAACTATTAATAAACAAAAATGGAGGGAATATTATCTGTTGGTAAGTTCCTACAGTACCTTTTAGTGTTTAGTGTAATTTTTAGTGTTGTCGAGCTTATATTTTTTTTTATGGTATGTATGTGCCATCAGACAGCAGTGACTCTACAATGATGCATCACTAACTGGAAAGCATAACTTTCGCATTACATATATGTACTGGGTACTTCAGTAGTTGTATTCATTAAAGAGCACATAAAGAAAAATAGGAGCAAAGAAGTTGGGTTAGGAATGGTCTCTAATTAAGCATCTCAGTCAGTGAACTAAATGTTGATCTGAAAGGCGCGCCCAGTTCTATGGTAGTGCAAAAAAAAAAAAAAGAGATAACCTTTGGTATTACCACAGACTAGCACAGCTATACCTGCAATTTAATTGTTTTTTTTTTTCCAAAGTAATGATTAAAAATTATAAAATAGCTTTCCAATAGTAATTACTCTGGTGATGCAAATATACTGTCCAACTCTAAAATATCAAGCCTTTTCTCATTGATCATCAGCACTATTGCTCGAGTGTTGGAGCAACATGGACTGTTTGAAACCAAATCAGAAAACCTGCAGTACCAAAACTCTTGTCCCTCACCTACAAATACTGCATATTCATATTTAGAGGTTATTTTGCTGTGTAACTGACTTACATTGGCCTCAGTCGCACAGAGACTGGTCTGTGACTATCTGGCAACCAAAGGAAAACTGGTTATTCTGGTACCCAAATGACTGCTGGCAGTTGTAAAATTGCTGGCAGATTGCCGTGGTCTAGTTTACATGCAAGACATTGACTTTCCTGCACACCTGCCATCTATTCACTGAGATCATTCACCATCAAAGTAAAAGTTGCATCTTTTGAAACATGCTTGTTGGAGTGGGAAGGCATAACTTTTACTATGAAGGCAAACGTTCTTTGTTTTTCCAAGTTTCCCTAACACTGAGCAAGTAGTTGGAGAGTATTTGCAGACAAGTTGGCATCTTCCATTGGAAAGCTTTTGGTGCAGCACCCTTTTAATGACTGATTTCACCTAGTGATAGCCAAAAACCTCAAGCAACTAGTTGCCAAGCAGTCAGGGAATATGCAGTTTTGGAGGTTGCCAAGGTGTCACCAACTGGTCTCTAGACCTGTGTGACTGAGACCTTAAAAAATTAGGTTCACTGGAATTTGTTAGAGTGCATACAGCTATATGAAAAAGGAAAAAGTAAGAGTGTGGCAGTCGGACAATTAGATGAACAAAAGCTCTGGGCTTAGTCACTTGGGACCCAGTTGAATGTTTGAGTTTTGTAGAGAAAAAATGTTGGTCTTCTACTGGTTATAACTCATCCATCATACTGATCCTGTCTTGAAAAGTAGTATATTAAATTACAGGACGTAGACACAAATGTATTTTCCTTCTCATATTGCAACACAGCTCCAAAGCTTTAATACAGAATATGGATCCAGTAAACTTGCGGATGTCTTTATGACTGTCTTATGAGATCTAGGAACCACAGGTCACACAGTTCATCTGGTCCAGATTATATTACTGAATCTCCACTAATATGCATTACAAGTGTTATTTTATTTTTTGTTTTAAATATTTAGTATAACACAGAAATTTTGTTTGGCAGTTGTCCTCCTTAAAAGTAGCCAGCAAAATGCACAATTCTTACAATGTGTCATTTTACTGACATGATAATTATTAAAGAGACTAGTGTAGTTGTAAACTATTTTAACCAAGTCAGGCACTGTGATTGTCTTGCCACTGGAGCTTCTCTTTGCGGAAATATGTCTCGACAATGACAACTACATTTTAGCTCTTGTTTCCCCTGATCTTCAAATCAAATTTACACTGACTTCTTTGATATGTGCAGAGTGAGCATTTATATCCCTGTGGACTGTGAGAAAAATAAATAAACCAAAACTATCACATCCACAAACAACTAACAACAAATCTGACATATTTACCATAACAGCCGTTCTGAACTTTGGTCTAAATGAAACACATCCATAAAATAAGTGTTTGTTCTGCACGGTCCTTTGAAGTTGGATTTGTTTTTGCTCTTTAATGATTTCTTTCTTCTGATGATGATGGAAGCCGTGCTGACACCTTCTTTTGCTTCATCAAGTTCCGCTGCACAATTACATGAATTTACTTTCAATAAATTACCATCTTTGCATACATCAGTCAAATCATCCAGCTGAGGCATTCGCAAACAATATGCATTATTAATTTCATTGTCAGTGTTTATTTGGTTAACTTGTAACCGACTTGGACAGCCCATTGCCTTGATGATGTATTTAAAAGCATCAGGGTCGGCTTTTTAAAAGGAAATCAGGGGATGACATGCTTCCACACACCACTTCGCTCCCCGCTGAGGCCACTGAGGGAAAAAGACTGAACTCCAGTGAAAGACCAATCAAAAACTCAAAAGATGCATCATGAGCTGCTGCAGTCAAAACAACAGAATCAGGAAGATCATCCACATCACAGCGATTCTCAGTGAGTGGTTGTTAGCACTGATTGACTATATTTCAATTTAACAAGTTTCTTCTGTCTACAACGGTTAATTGAATGAATATATTGTATTCATAAAAGAGAGCAAAAACAAAAACAAGAGCAAAGAAGTTGAGTTAGGAATGATCTCTCATTAAGGATTTAAGAGTTCAGTGATTTCAAGCATGTCAGTCATCGATCTAAATGAGGATGAGAACTAAAAGTTCATCAGAATATTTTTAAACTTCTTTTAAAGAATTAATATTGAACACAGTTTACTGCCAGTGCATTGTACTTAGCCTGTGAATACTATACTGCACAGGAATGCCATAAGATGAAGAGTGAAAGGTCAGTGCAAAGCTGGGACATGGAAAGTTTAAAAGAATGGTGCATTCCAAATAGACATGTCTGCTAATGCCAGGAAAAACACAGCTAGTGAAGACAAATCAGAGTGAAGAAGCACCTTCTGAAAGTGCCATGTTGCAGCCATCCATTTAGCCCTGAGGGCACCTGGAGGGTGCTGCAATGGCACCTCTCATCTGCCATCAAACTATCATCCCAGATGACAGCTCTTAGATACACTTCCAGCGAAATTCCAATCTCTTGCACCATCTTACACAGAGCAAAAAAACAAGAGCAGACGAAGGTGGGTGGGGTGCACCATCTTGCAAACATTTCACATAATTAGATTACAGCAGTCCTAATTAAAATAGGATCAAGTGGTTTTGTAAAATGCCGATAAGTTGGAACAGGCGTGAGGAGTGTTTCAAGAAATATATAGCTTCAAAAGCATTTCATTTCTTTGATGAAAGAACAAACAATGCAATTGATATACAGGAAGTACGTGCTATGTTATTTGTGTAGTATCGTAACAAAACTCCCAGATGTTCCATTTACTTGAATGCAAAACACAAGAAAATTCCCAGTGGAGACGCAAGATCAAACTCATTCAGTTTCAGCTCTAAAGGTATACATGTAGCCAGTACTGCAAACAGGAGACTGTACTGCACTGCACTTTTGTTCTTAAGTTGTGTAATTGGCTTTTCTTCTTCTTTCCAGTGTCATGTTTTATGTCATGGCACGAACGCTTGATTCTACAGTGGATGAGTGCCTGGCAACAACAGAGCCACACAGCTTTATCTGCGACACCTAATGATGGCATCCACCTGCTGTTTTATGGTCACAGCTGGAGCAGTGTAGCTCCCATTTGGCCCAAGTGCACAATCTCTCTTTCTCTTCCCCTGTCTCCCTGTGCCTTATACTTTGCTGCCTTCTTCTTATTCTATCCTTTGCTCTCATCAGGTTCTCGCATTTTCCAGCTTAGTTGTACCCAACTCACTCTCACGTCCCTCTCTTTTTCCCCATCTTCATCTACCTCTGTATTCTATGCCCTTCTTCCACTTCCCCTTCTTTTCTTTGTGCCTCATTGCCCTGATGTTCTTTTTATGGTCAACAGCCATGAGCTCTTCATCTGAGCTAGTCTGGCCTCATGTGCTTCAGGAAGGGATGAGTAGATGTGGGGGTGAAGGCCCACGAGGTGCCCAAAGTGCACCCAGCTGCCTGATGACCTCGACCATTCAACCTTGCAGGGCTCTGACTGTGCATCTTCATCCTGAGGGTAACCGCAACATGAAGGCAATATGTGTTTTTCATACTGCAAAAATGCCCTGTGTCATTATCACCCGATTCACACATGGAACCAGGACAGTCAGGGATATTCCATAAAGCCATATTCTTAAAAGTGTAAAGGATATTTTCTAGATGTGCTTGTAGATGAGATAGCATAAGGATACATTTGAAACTAATTAACAAAATGTATTGCCTTTTGCGCATGTAGCCCTTGTTAGATTCAAATCAGCACTAGTCTTATCTTTATATGGACAAAGAGAGAAATCTGTTAAATGACTCCATCGTAGTGATGGACCCTCAGGGAGTTACCGCTTAACTCTGAGGTTTTCCTCTTATTCTGTGGCACATGTAAGTATCTTTCAGCTCATTTTTTTGGTTCAGCTCAGTCTAATCAACCTCCCCAACCTCATCTTCAGGGAAAAAGTTAGGCTGAATCACTAACACAAGATGAGAAGCTGACAACTTGTGACAAACTGGTGAAAAAATTGGAACCTCTATTGGCCAAGGAGGCACATGTTTCCCGTCAGGGTGAACAATGAACAACAAGGAACGTGTTATCTTGACATCTTGAATAGGTGTTCAATTTATAGTACTGCCACCTAGTGACCCAAAAAATTAAGGAAATGCAGGTTTAAATGTTAAATTATCGAGCCAGTATGTGTAAAAATGTATGTTAATGTTCACCACAAGTCAAAATGTGGCAAACAGGCCTGTAGTTAGTTGTGCAATGAAATAAGTTGGAAGACCAATAAAAATATAACGATAAACAGAACTATATGGCATCTGGATATTGGTACAGCCATTGTTTGACATTTATGGCAACTATTTATTGCATAAGTAGTGAGGCATCAAGGGAAAAAAGCAGTACTAGAAGTAGACATATGTAGTATTAAATGTGCAATCCCAGCCACTGATGTTCCAGGACAGCAAAGGTACACTGAATGACTGAGCATCTCTTCCTCGAGGAACTGCTGCCTGTGTTTTGACTGATAACCTAATTTCTTGGCCTAGCATTTCAAAGCCTTGTCGGACATATTCAGTCTGCTGTGCTATTCTTCACGACAGACCCATGGAGGATACTCTCAATATCCACCTACAGGAAAAAGACAAGGACTCTACTTAAAGATCACTGAACAGCAAGAAATCTTTCAACAATCTTCCAGTCAAATTTTAAAACAACAAGTCTCACCTTACTTCCCTCTTTATCCCCTGCCATGATTCTCATTTCCAGCTCAATCGAGAAACCCTCAATTGACCAGATTGCAGACAGGTGATCTCCAAGGAACCTCAAAGCAGGTGTTACTAGACAACTTTCTGACTGAGTTGACTGAGGAAGATAGGAGTTTGGACTAAAAATAGGAGAATCAAATCATTTCTAAGAGACAAGCTGAAATTACTCAACAGCAGAAGGGGGAAAAAAAAAATCATCATCGCAGCTCAGGCCCGTCAAAACCCAAGATGTCCTCAGAGAGAGGCTCTTGCTTGACAACATGTCAATATCACTTTGAGTGCTTCTCTGCGAACATAGCTCTTTGGGAAATCTCATTTACTTCAACAGCTTTACACACACACACACACACACACACAAAGACAGTGAACATTTGACGAATGCAAGAAAGAACAGAGCCGAGCAGTTGATCTTTGAGACCGAAGACGATTTAAAAAAAAAAAAAAAAAAAAGGTAAGACAACACTTCTTTGTTGATCACTGTCAATGCGTTTACTGGACCAGACGGTGTTGTCTAACTTTCGGCAGCTAACACCCATCTGTCTGAGATCTTACGTTCAGTGGAAAGAAATCGCTCTCCTTGAGTTTAGCCCCCAGTTCGTCTTCCTCTTAAATCTGTCACTCACACCTCTCAGAAGCTGACAGGATGATTGAATACAAACCCACATTAACAGTGACAACTTCAGCCTCAGTTAAGCAAACCTGAGCAAACAGAGCATTGTGGTGGGCAGGCACAAAACGCAGACGCACCCCGTCAGTCACTCTGCAGGCATATGGGCAAAACAGAAAAGCATGAAATTTAACAAAGACACAACTTGAGGTTTTTATATATTAATTCCTCAGATAGCGGTGGTTTCAAATCTCCAGTTATATTTGTAAATAAAGGTCACTACAGTTGGTAATGCAAACAAGGAGCTCCTTTTATTACGAAGAACTGCACAAGAGTGAATATGCAATATTGTAGCATGTCTTGCAATTTCCATATTTAGCTCCACATCCTTAGGTGTTTCTCTCAGTCTCCAGGGGCGACAGCCACTCTTGAGTGTGATTTGTCCCAGAGGCTGTTACACCTGCTGAATAAACATGAGCTTAATCCTCCTTCCGCTACACTTGTAAGGGGTCAAAGTTCGTATTTAGAAGAACAGCAAATCCACTTATAATCAAAACCTGTTTTGAGAGCAGTCCTTACATACCTACTAGTCAGATTTCCCCATGTATACATCACATGGCAGAAATCAAGTTACCTACTTATCTTTACTTACCTTTTTTTCCCCCCTAATCAGTATTTGTCCATTAAGACTCCAGTTGCCATTTTTTCCTCATTAATGTTTTTCTCTGAATAACCAGTTCTTTTATTTCTTTAATCTTTGAGTCTTCCTCTCAAGATGTATATCACATATTTTCCATCAGAGAGTATTTCCCTGTCCTGTTCTCTAACATCTCTCAACAAAATTGGGAAAAAGAAATTGTCCAGAGTTTGGTGAGCTTTTTTGTTCTTTTTCTTAACAATATCATCAAACAAATGCGCAACAGTTTGTGGTGTGAGTTTCCTCATACCACAAACTAACATCTGTGTTCCGTTGCTCTGCATCACGGCTACATGGCTTATCGAAATAGAATTTGTAACTTGTTAGAATGGTAAGTCATCTTTTTTTTATGCAAAAGTTGAAAGCACAAAATTTTAAGATCTAGGATTTAACATTTGCTGATTGGCTGAGTTGTGGTTGACATTTAAATAGCATTTATTTAAAAAAAAAAAGAAGAAAAATCCTACCCAATAAGATTTGAAAAATAATTTCCTCTTCTCACTAACAGACTAACACTGGTAGTAATTAACGACAAGCAAAACACTCTTTAAATATGGCCACTTAATTAGGTACACTTGTTCAACTGCTTGCTAATGCAAATGTCTAATCAGCCACATGGCACCAGCACAATGCATTTAGGCATGTAGACTTGGTCAAGACAATCTGCACAAGTTCAAACTGAGCATCAGAATGTGGAAGAAAGGAAATTTAACTGACTTTGAACTTGGTGTGTTTCTTGGTGCCAGAAGGGCTGGTCTGAGTATTTCTTTAACTACTGATCTACTGGAATTTTCCCATACAATCATCTCTAGGACTTGTAGAGAACAGTTTGACAAAGAGAAAATATCCAGTGAGCTGCAGTTCTCTGGGAGAAAAGGCCTTGTAGATGCAAGAGGTCAGAGGAAAATAGCCAGACTTCTTCAAGTTGATAGAAGGTTAGTGGTAACTCAAATAACCACTTGTTACAATCAAGGCATGCAGAAAAGCACCCATAAATGCACAAGAACCTTTAACCTTGAAGCAGATTGGCTATGGCAGCAGAAGACCATGACAGGTGCCACTCCTGTCCACAGCTTGCACAGGCTCACCAAAATTAGACAACGTGAGATTGGAAAAAAAAGGTTTTCTGGTCTGGTAGGGTTAAATTTGGCATAAACATCATGAAAGCATGGATCCATCCTGCCTTGCATCAACGGTTAAGGCTGCTGCTGCTGCTGGTGGTGGAATGGTGTGAGGGGATATTTTCTTGGCACACTTTGGGCCCATTGGTACCAGCTGAGCATCGTTTAAACATCACAGCCTACCTGAGTATTGTTGCTGACCATGTGCATCCCTTTATGACCACACCGTATCTTCTGGGTGCTTCCAGCAGGATGACGCACCATGTCACAAAGCTTAAATCATCTCAAACTGGTTTCTTGAACATGACAATGAGTTCAGTGTACGCAAATGACCTCCACAGTCACCAGATCTCAATCCAAAAGAGCACCTTTGGGATGTGGTGGAACAAGAGTCACAGATAAAAGGCTACTGTGAAGGTCTGCATCCATCCTCCTCAACCAGCAGCAATGCATTTATTTTCAATCCAGCTAGTTCCTTGTTAGATTTTTTTTCTAGTTATACTTCATCTAGATGATCATGGCAAAAGAAATGTTGAAAAAGACTCATAAAAATCCACAAACTCTCCTTATATATTAATTTATAAGTGCTAAATATGAGGTTTTACTGAATGCAGGCTGTAACAGGCCTCCAATGATGTAGATATCCTCTGCTCTACAGTATGTTACTGACAGCAGTATAACCACTTATTGGTGTTGAGCTGATACAAAACAGTCCAGCAGTGCATTTTGCTTTAGTCCAAATATAAAACTCTTGAACCCATTTAAAATACACCCTGTCAGAAGAGGACAAAGGTTTGCTTATTGCTTTAAAAATAAACATTTTATCCTTGAGACCATTAAAAAGACATGTTATGATCCCCTGTTGCAGTTTTGTGTCTAATTGTGAAGCATACAGCACCAGTACAGTAAGCAACCCACTATTAATTGTCATTTTCATATTGCAAAACTACCTCCTTCTTCCTCTCACCAATTAGGGAATAAAAAGAGAATCCGTCTTTAGACTTTCTCTCAGTATGTGCTCCATCTCCCTACTAAATCATTCAACAGCACTGTGCTTCTCATTAGCCTGCTTAGCAAAACTTCCTCAAAAATCACATAAATCAGCGCCTGGGAATAGAAATTAAACTCCTTCTTGCAAGCTCTTGGGATTTTTTTTTTACCCCTCCTTTCAAAAAAGGCCGGTGCTTAAGATTTAGAGCACGGTAGTCCTGAAAGCTGGTATAGCTTCACCCTTAAGTATTGCTACACTGAAATAAAGCCTCAATGGTGATGTTAAGGCAATCTGTTCTTTAGTATCCTCATAGTAAGTCTAGTATTGGCTTCAGCCAAGTGTGAGCTCACCTATGAATGTGAAAAAGAGGTGTGAAATGACTGGTCACCACTATGTTGCATGTGCTTACATGTATACAATTGTGACTACAGTCATGATAAAAAAAAGTATACTCTCTTTAAACATTAAGGTTTAAATATCAGGACACAATAAAAAAAATAATGTGGTCCTCAGCAGGCCTTAAAGTTAGGTCAATATAATCTCAGATGAACAACAAAACATGACCTATTACACTCTGTCATTATTTATTTAACAAAAACTAAGCCAAAATGCAGAGACAGTGTGTGAAAAACTAAGTGCACCCTTACTGCTTCTACAGGAATTAAGAGAGTAAGTAGCAGCCTGGTGCTAATAATCAATAAGCGCTTGATCAATTGATCATCAGTAAGTGTGAGCACCACTATAAAAGCAGATGGTTTGGCAGTTTACTCTTTCCGGAGCATTCAACTGTGTGTTAAAACAATGCCAAGGAGGAAAGACATCAGCAATGATCTTAGAGAAACAATTATTGCTGCCCATCTGGGAAAGGTCATAAGGCCAATTCCAAGCAATTTGAAATCCGTTATTCTACAGCAAGATAAATTATTCACAAGTTGAAAACATTCAAGAGAGGTGCCAATCTTCCCAGGAGTGGACATTCCAGTGAATTCACCCCAAGGTCAGACCATGAAGAGAAACTGCAAAGAACTGTCATGAAATACAGGAAGACTGAACTCAAATTCAGACTGCAGAGACAGACTGGAGGTTAGCAAAAAAAACCAATCCTTTACTGTGGCTGATACCATCCAGAACACAGACAAAACAATATCCAAAAAGCACTGGAGAAAACAATGGCAAACACACTAGGGGCTAACAAGACGGAGAGAGTATGATGCAACAAAGAACACAGGCAAACTGAAGCTATAAATACACGAGGGAATGAGGGAAGTGGAAACAGGAGGGAAACTAAACACAATGAAGGTAAACAACAGTCAGGAAGTAAAACTAGAGACAGTGCCTGGGTGAGAAAGTAAAACAGGAAATAAATAGAAACACAAGTGAAAACAGGACAAAGAGATTAAGGGAGACAAGGATCAAATAAACTAATACAAATAGAAGCTGGAACTAAGAACTAAAGATTCAAAATACTAAGGAAATGCATGAAAATAAATTAAAGTAATAAGTGAACTAAGAATCAAACATAATACACAAAGAATTCAGTCCAGAAACTCAAAACAGCCCAAAACTGGATCTTAGACTATATGGCCATCAGTTAGCATGTTAAATCTTAAGGTTCATAATAGTATAAAGAGAAAAAGAAGAATATGGCAGCACAGTTTAGTTTTACAAAGTTGCATCTGAACAAACTGCAAGACTTCTGGAAAAATACCCTTTGGACAGAGGAGACCAAAGTGGAGATGTTAGGCCATAATGCACGGCACCATGCACACATCATGTCAGCACAAACACCTCATACCAACTGTCAAGCATGGTGGTGGAGAGGCAATGACTTGGGTTTGTTTTGCATCTACTGTAAAAGAGCTGGGTACCTTGAGGTTATGTTGACCATGAACTCCTCTGTACAACCAATATTCTACAATCAAATGTGAGGCCATCTGCCCAACAGCCTGGCTCAAATTGGGTCATGCAATAGGACAACAATCCCACCACAGCAGCAAATCTACGACAGAGTGGCTGAAAGAGAAAAGATTCAAGGAGCTGCAATGACCCAGTCAAAGTCAGATCGAGTGCGACCTTAAGACCATAAACGAATGTCTGCAAACCTGAATCAGCATTGGAAAAAAGAGTGTTCCACCACAATGCAAGAGACTGAAAAAGTCATGCAGAAAATGATTACTTCAAGTTATTCCAGCTATAGGTGGCTATTGAATCACGGGCTGTGCACTGTTTCTGCATTTTTGTGAAATAGTGAAATCTGTCATGTGCTGTTGATCATCTCAGGTTGTATTTAGCTAATGAAACCCGGCAAGGACTAAATCATTTTTTTTATTATGTTCTGATGTGCAAAAACTCAAAAATTGAAAGATGTACTGTTTTTTTTTTTTTTTTTTACCATGACTGCATGTGTAGCAATAAATAATAGGATTAAGTCAGCTGTCACTCAAGAGAGTTTAATAGATAACATAATGTTCAGCATGTGTTTGTGCTAAATAACAAATATTTCCAGCCAACAGATTTCCTCTGAAAAACAGACAATAAAGAAGAAAAAAGTCTACCAGTAAACACACAGAGAGAAGAGAGTGATATGGTATCAGTACGTCTGCAATTTCAGCTTAACCTATCATCAGCAATCAGATTTTTAAAAAGGGAAAAAAACTAATCTCTTGAGATTCTTTAAAGCTTCACTTCATGAGTACTTGATTTTTTGATTTTTTTTCTTTTTTTTTTTTAGTTTGTTTATTTCTCCCTCTGTTGCCACCCGCCTCCCTTCACAGAACGGCCATCGTTTAAATGCAAGCCAACATCTGACGTTGTTTGGGCTTGGTGTGTTTATGGAGGGTGATGGCTAGCCGCTGAGATGCAGGACTCACTTGGGACTGGACCAGTCAAATCTCATCAGGCCCTGGATGACTAGATGAAACAGCTGTTCAAGGCCCATCCACACAGGTTTGCGTTCAAAAGCAGCATGGCATGAGGTCTGGGAGACGCAACTGCCCATGGGTCTATTTATATATTTTT
>JASGAU010409545.1:11530-23393 GCA_030220045.1 Australoheros facetus | reverse complement strand
CTTCAACTCCAGGCCTCGAGAGCCCCTGTCCTGCAGGTTTTAGATGTGTCCCTGATCCAACACACCTGAATCAAATGGCTGAATTACCTCCTCAGTATACTATATTTGACTCAGGTGTGTTGAAGCAGAGACAGATCTAAAACCTGCAGGACAGGGGCTCTCGAGGCCTGGAGTTGAAGAGCCCTGATTTAAAGTTGCATGATTCCCCTCACTGAAAGGCAGGAATATCTCTGTTTAGATGCACAATGTCAGAGCAACCTAGTAACTCAAATCCGGTTTATATTGCTTTAGGCACACTAGCAGCAACCACTAAGTAATAAAGCAATATTGTTGAAGTGGTTTTGTGAGGCTAACTATAAACACACACACACAGAAAAAATCCAGAACAGCAGCGTGTGTCTTCTAGCTGGTAGCAGTGTAAACCCACGGCCTGGACTTTGGTGATCGTCAGAGTGTAGGAGCTACATCTGTCCGGTTCTCGGATAGTGACAGGTCTGAAAGAGAGGAGTCTGGAGGTGGTGTTGGAGGATTGGATGGTGGCCGCATGTCATCACTCCTCACCTGCAGCAGGCTCCACCTGTGTGATAGCTGCCTCCTCATGCTCTTCCTCTTGGGCTTTCGAGACCGTCTCCTCTTCTCCTCGCTTGTTGTGGATTGGGGGCGGTCGCTCAGGGTGTCTGAGGACTCATCGATGTATGCCAAGTTTTCACCAAAGAAGTCAAGCAGCTGGCAGCCTCGTGAGGAGGACGGGGTGATGTCAGGGGAGGGAAGGAGGACTTGGGGGATGGACGAGGGCACAGGGGAGGAGTTAGATGGAAAACTAGGGTCAGGTGCAGGTTCGTGGCTTCTGTTTGGTGGAGATTCACAGTTCTTTTCTGGAATCAGTTCATCCTTCCCATCTGATGTGTCCATGTGTACAGCTCTCACTCCTCGCTCCTCCATGCTGCTGACGGTACGGCACGGCTGGAACTTGCTGGAACTTGGGGAGAAAGACAAGGAGACTGAGGAGCCATCTGACCTGGAGTCAAATGCAGACTCAGATCCAAAGAGTGATCCTTCCTGCATATGTGCACCTGCAATGTCTAGCTGTGAAGTAGAGCGGGTCACAGGGACGGAGAATGAGCGGGATAGCAGGTGAGGAAACAACCTACCCTGCCTCTGCAGAACCACAGCAGGATCAACCCTGAATCCCACTGTTGCTTTCAGGACCATTCCTCCTCCAGCCACACTCACCTGTGGCCTTGGGTTGATTGTCATCGCCCTTTCCAGGGATGGATTGTCCTGCAGCTCGCTCATGGAGCTAGATAGGCCAGCCCTATGACTCGGCAAGTGTCCATTCTCAGATCCCCCTCGTGCCCAGTATCCCAGTGTACCCTGGGCTCCCCTGCGGATGTGTCGCCGCTCACTTCGTTTCCAGCGTCGCCGTTGCAGGAGGAAGGGGTCATTGAATTCCAAAGGGTTTGGGATGCGGAAATCCTTGGACATGTTCTGCGTCCAGTCTGTTGCGTGGGCCCTCAGCCCCTCCATCTGAGTGGGAGACAGGTTAACATTTCAATATTGAAGTTAAGAGACAAGATTAAGTGTCTCTCGGTTAACATTTCTGCTGTCTCTCACCTCAGCACGGGTCTTCTCAGACAGCACCCTTAGCCACTTGCCTATCATGGTGAGGATAGAGGCAAAGTAGGCAAGACCAAACACTATCCACAGCAACACCAGAAGCTTGAAGAAGCTGTCGTCTTCATTACCTCCAACTGAATATAGAGAAAGTTAGCTTAATTTCATGTGATGTTCCAGTGCTCCACCACAAGCCAAATATATTAAAAGAAAGAATAGAAAAAAGAATAGAAAAACTATCTGTGTTTGAGTCAATTAAGCAACCAATGGCTCCAGCTATGATTGTATACATATGTGGAAAAATCCAGTATTAGAGCATAAATAAAGGTTCAGATTACTTAACCTGGATCTCAGACTGATGCAATTAGAGAGCAAATATTTAATAACTGTGATTCCAGCAGCATCTATTTAAAGCCAATAACAAAACTGTTCTTTGTGAAATATCAGTGTTCAGAACCTGCAACCTGGTTTGCTATAAAAGGGCACATAGCACAAGTGCCTGTTATTTCACTAAGATATAACCCAGCCAAAAAAAAAAAAAAGCAGTGTCTATTCCAGCATTTACTCACAATCTAGCACCACAGTATGGAGCTACACTAGATTGCCATAAGTATTTGCTTGTCTGCATATCAACTTGAGTGAGTAATCCATAGGGTTTAATATGATGTCGGCCCACCCTTTGCAGCTATAACAGCTTCAACTCCTCTGGGAAGGCTTTTCACAAGGTTTAGGATTGTTTATGGGAATTTTTGACCATTCTTCCAGAAGCACATTTCTGAAGTCAGACACTGATGTTGTCTGAAGGCAGCATAAAGTTTGGAGGTCTGTAGTGATTGTCTCTGCAGAAAGTTGTTGACCTCTGTGCACTATGCGCCTCAGCATTCGCTGACACCACTCTGTGATTTTATGCAGCCTACCACTTTGTGGCTGAGTTGCTGTTGCTCTCAAACACTTCCACTTTTTAATAATACGACTAACAGTTGACTGGGGAATATTTAGCATTGTGGAAATTTAACAACTGGACTTCTCTGGAGCTTGAAAAAAGGTGACTGGACTTCTTTTGTTTCACCTCTCATCCGAAAGGCTTCTTCAGTTCTTAAACCAAATGGTGGAGAGACCCAGGTATTTAAACCCCTGTGGGCATAGTCACCTGGAGGTGGTTATGACCCTCTATTGTTCATGTGCATAATCACATGTGCCAAAGTGTGAAAGGAGGCACGGGTCATTACAATCAGTGGTTTCAGTTGAAACCAATTTAGGACTTCGCTCCATTGTTTCATGTGGCCTACTGAGGTCACTGGAACAAAGGTGTGGATGGGGGTTGAGACGTCTGGGAAGGGAGCTCAGGACAGCACTGTAAGCGGGGGAAAGTTGGTGACGTAATCCACCTCCTCTGTTCATTATTATACTTAGAAAATATCACAATTTTGATTACGGTCGCTATCATTTATTTTGACGAATTTATCTGCCACACCTTAAAGGCCGGACCGTGGAAATATTGTCTAACACTAAACCAGGTCGTGGCTCAAAAAAGGTTGGGGACCACTGCCACAGACTAAAGAAGGGCACTCTAATTTCTGGCCAGATTGAAGTGAAATAATTTCTATTGATTTAATATTGTCAGTGATAAATGACCTAAAAATAGAATGATCGATTGGGAGTGTAAAACAGGCTAAGCAGATTTAGACCAAACATAAGAGCCTTTATTTTCTGTTACTACGCAGTTCATTTTGCAGTGATGTAACTTTGCTGCACAGCTTTCTTCAGCAGTACAGGCTGAAAAAACTACACTACAACACTATTAAACTGAAACTCTGAACATAACCTGCTCCAGACCAGGCTTTATGTTTAGCAAATGATGACTTAATGAGGTAAAAAGAGATCCACATTCATGACAGGGAAAACTGACTTGAAGCTCGACATTAAGCTTATTTAAGCATTTAAGCACCTTGATGCAACTGTTTCTTGTGATTTGGTGCTATATAAATTAAATTGAATTGAAATGAATACTTCAATAACCCATTAATCATGATTCATAGTACAACCGTCAAGCACTGAACAAGAAAAGCCTGTTGCCTGACTGTTTAAAATGAGACATGAGGTTCTATTTTGTGTGTGTGTGTGTGTGTGTGTGTGTGTGTGTGTGTGTGTGTGTGTGTGTGTGTGTGTGTGTGTGTATACGTACCTGGTACGTAGTCTCCAAAGCCAACAGTGGTAAGAGTGATGACCACAAAATAGAGCGACTCCAGGAACGACCAGTCCTCCACTTTCTGAAACACGACCGTTGGCACAGCGAGGAAGATCAGACAGCCAATTAGGATGGAGAGGACTGCTGAGGTCACACGCACTGTAGTGGGTCCAACTTTATGTTTCTATGAGAGAGAAAGATGGAATAAAATACAGATGCAGAATAAATCAAAATCAACACAGTTATACATTTCAAACAAAAGTGCAAGAATTAAACTAGATTAATAAAAAGAAGGCAAAGAATCATCTGGATTCAGACTGAATGTCGATGTGATCCGTGTTGATCAGCCATTTATCAGTCCATGCTGACATCTTCATCACATTGACTGAAGACGTCATTGCAGGGCAGTTATTATTTGCTCTTCATTGCCTATAGTGACCATGGTACCCTTGAACAAGGCTCCTGTGGGGCTGCTCGAACAAGCAGAGCTGATAACAGCTCTGCTTGTTCAACTGATCTGCACTATAATGCAGGTTTTAGATAGAAATTCACTTACAAAGACGGTTTTTGTAATTTTTTTTTTTTTTTTTTGCATCTGTGGAGGAGAAATAAGAGCTTTATAATAAGAAAGGTTTTATTTGGCAGTTTTATGTTATTCATCCATTTAAAAGAATGAGGCAGAATTAGTCCATTCACTCTCTATTTTCTGCTGAGTCACAGGAGCAGAAGTCTGAGCCAACACATCCAGACGTTCCTCTCCACAGCCACCACCTCCAGCTCTTCTGGTAGGACACCAGGGCATTCCCAGGTCAGCTGAGAGACATAATATCTGCAGCATGTCCTGGGTCTGCCCTGGGTTCTCCTCCTAGTTGGATATCTCAAAATACGCCAAAATCTGATGCCTGAACCACCCCAACTGGTTCCTTTTGATGTTAAGCAGTATCGACCTCTTCTGAGCCTCTCCCAAATGACCAAGCTCCTCATTCTATCTCTAAGGCTGAGCCCAGATATCCTTCAGAGGAAACAATTTTCTGCCACTTGTACCCACAGCATACTCAGCACTCTCTTCACCACAACAGACCAGCAGACTCTGTGCCAATCCATGAAATTCTTTAATTCCTCCACTAGGGGTAGATATTTGGTTCTTGTACAGTTCTAACCTGTAACTCATACAGAACCAAATTATTTACTGTGTACAGCACTGATAAGAAGCCTGTGCCTTTTAGGTTTAGTCAGATGTGACTCCTGAGTCTTGGCTGATGGGCAGGACAGACCATTCTCACCAGGAAGAGGGTCTCAATCCTGGCTACAGCTTTCCGCAGCACCGTCCCCATGTGGTCACCCACTCCAGCGAGAAGGATGCCAAACATGGGGATGCCCACCAAGGCGTAGCACACGCAGAACAACTGGCCGTACCACGTCCGAGGGGAGAGGTTCCCAAAACCTGTTACAAGAATAAATAAATCAAAAAACACATGCAGCTAATTATAAAAGCTGACATGCATGTACATTTTTACAGAGGATCCTTATGAAGTTATGTTAATTAGAAGGGCTTATCAGACAAATATACATGAGCTATGATTCTACAGTTTATGAATACTTTATAACTCAGTTTTTTTGTCAACACTGATCCTATTTTATTCCAGATAAGCAATGCGTCTTTAAAACAAGGCCATAAATAAGCTCTAGTCTGCCATTTTTCAGGCCAGGAACAAAACACCTGCAGGCTAAATCCTTGAAAATTTAGATGAGACCAAAATACGAGGGTGGGCTGAAAAGTTCATAGGCTGACCACGGTGCAATGGTAAAACTTGACCAAATGTGTTTTATTATTCAACATAGTTTCCCCTGTGGGCCATACACTTCTTCCATCAGTGTTGCAGTGCTTGGATTCCTGTGTTATAGAAGCTCTCATTCTGGCCCTCAAAAAAGTCCTCAAAAGTATCGGACCAATGATGACGTCATCATTGGTCCGATACTGCTTCCGAGCCAAGTGTTTTTTCATGTTTGGAAACAGAAAATAGTCAGATCGTGCCAAATCAGGAGAATATGGAGGGTGATCAACCAGCCCAAAGCCACAGTCGCCATTGCAAGCACAGACTTGTGTGCAGGAGCGTTGTCCTGGTCAAACAGGACCCCTTTCCTCAGTTTTCCAGGCCGTTTTGACTTGATTGCCTTTTGCAGCTGCCTCAGCAAGTTGGCATAGTATTCTCCATTGATATTATGGCCTTTTTGAAGGTAGTCAATGAACACGATGCCATTTGCATCCCAGAAGATGGAGCCCATTACCTTCCCTGCCGATGACACCGCCTTGGCCTTCTTTGGTGGGGGAGAAGACGGGTGTTTCCACTGCATGAACTGCCGTTTGGTCTCTGGTTCAACGTGATGAACCCAACATTCAACTTGGGTGAGGAAATGTTCAATAAAACCATCTGGATTTGCTTCAAAAAGTGCAAAGTTCACCTGTGGCATGACCAGCCTGGTGCACTTTTGATCAGGCGTCAAAAGTTGTGGCACCCACTGAGCGGAAACCTTTGACATGCCAAGTTCGTTATGCAGAATGTTCTCAACTCATTCATGGGAGATGCCTACAACATTAGCTATCTGATTAACAGTTAAACGCCTGTCATCCATCACCATGTGGTGAACACGGTCAATGTTTTCTTGGGTGGTGACTGTGGCAGGACGTCCGGACCTTGGGTCATCTTCAAGTCTCTCCCTACCCCTCTTGAATTCAGCTGCCCACTTCTGCACAGTTGATAAAGCTGGAGCATCATCCCCTAATGTAGCAACCATGTCAGCATGAATGTCCTTGGGGGCTAACCCCTTTTTCTGCAGATAATTGATAACACCACGGTGCCAAATTTGATCCATTTTCACAAAATGTCTCTAGTACTACTTTTCAAGTCCTCAATTCTGTATTTAATGTGGGTTTATCTGGAAAGAAAACATGCAGTTTGAATCAGTAAAGGTTGAATTTAAGGCATGCCAAATTTAATTACTGTATGATAACTGCTCCTTAGTCAGCCTATGAACTTTTCAGCCCACCGTCGTACATTTAAATGCTTCAGTAAAAACAACGTGGGTTACCCTTTCTCAGAAAAGCTTGTTTTCCTATCGTCTCAATGGTGTGTCAGGTATATCATTTTGCCACTCAGAGAGCATTTTCTAGGACAGTCTTCAAAGTTTCCCCTGCAGGTGAGCTCTACGACCTACAGTACCTATGGTGGTAATGATGGTGCCACAGAAGAAGCAGGCGGAGGCGATGTCCCAGCGAGTGGTCAAATTGGCAGGCAGGCTTCTCACATCTAGGCCTGCCTCAACTGCAGACATCAAAACCTGCAGGTGTGGGAGGAATTTCAGTTGTAAATATATTAATTCATCTAAGTTAAAATGTACAAAAAGAGGACACTTATTTATTCCTATCACATTGTGGGTGTATTTCTAATACATTGAGTTCAGTATAGAATTGTTTTAAAATTTCCATAAACACTCCTAAACCTTGTGGAAAGCCTTCCCAGAAGAGTTGAAGCTGTTATAACTGCAAAGGGTGGGCTAACATCATATTAAACCCTATGGATTAAGAATGGGATGTCACTCAAGTGCATATGCGTGTGAATACTTTTGGCAGTTCAGAGTATTTATTTATTTAATCAGGATGTTTCATTTGTTGTTAATCTAACAGACTGAAAGCTTTAGCCTTCTGATGCCACACTTTGAAATATTTACTCATTAATGTCATACAGTGTGCACTTTAAATCAGCTCAACTAGGCTCACAGAACTGCATTTAGGTGGAACCAAATGTAACAAGCCTTAAAAATATATACGCATATAGTGCTATGTACTTTGATTAGCCCCTTATCTCACATGGGTGATATGACCCCAGCAAGTTTACCTGAAATTAACTTTTTGAAGTTTTCGCTTATGAACAGAGAACAGATCAAACATGCAGGGTCCCAATGCCTGTTTCTGTTCCTTTACATCATAGATATTAATTTGGGGCAGTTTTTCTATTGGAACAATGATATATCCCATTATGCTGATGCTCAGTGTAAGCAGAAGAAAATAATGTTCTGAAGAAGGAAAGATTTTGGCTTTAAATGGTGGCACTTTGAGTGGGGGTAAAATTGATTAAACTGCAGTTTTAAAACACTGTTTCTCAATCCTGAGCTTTAGTTCTGAGGAGTTTAAAATGGTAGAAAAATTAACACAAAATTAACACAAGTATGATGGTAAAATTTTGCACAGTTTCATTAAAAATTCTAAAGTTATTGTACAAAACCCCCCAGATGATTCTGAAAGGGTGAAATTTGGTTGCTTTCATAAGGAATAACATATTTCAAAGTTGTTTGAGTGTGTTTGAGTGGGATAATAAGAATGAGCTCAGTGTGTCCACTGATACCTTCACAAGCTTGTGAAAGTCTGACTCTGTGACACATGAGTTATTAATGAGGAAATCTTGTTTGGTTTTAAGCAGGTTTTTATGTGCCTGGCTCTCTTCGGGCTTCTCCAGGGTGACAAAAACAAATGCTCCCATCACCAGGTACAACATGACTCCCACCAGCAGGGTGGTGAGGGTAGTGCACTGCATTTTCTCCCCGTCAACCTTCCTGCCCCTCCAAGGTTAGAGGGTCCCAGCTCAGAGGTCCAGATCTGGTCGGGATCTCAGTCAGGATACACTTGGATGCAGCTGGCCATAAACAGGAAGTTCCTTTAGAGAGGTGCTATATGGAGCACGGAAGTGTCCAGAAAAGCAACACAAGTGTTTTTGGAAGACATCTGTACATTAGACCCAAACCTGAGAGTCACTGACAAAAACAAAAACAAACAAAAAAAAAATGTGAGAGCCACTGGCGTGATGGAGAACAACAAGAACTTTCATTTAATGATCCTTTTATTAGTGTGATGGTGCATTAGAGATGGCATATAGTATGAATTTGTTTCAGAGCTGTTGCACTAAATGCTTTATGTGTGTACCCTGCTACATGTACACTGACTCACTGGTCTCATTAACATTCAACTAGTCTATATTGGCCAAAAGGAGAGCAATTACTGATGTAATATTTATTATAAGAAGATGAATGCGTGATATAAGCCATCTTCTTTCCAGTTTATAGTATTATAAGGTTTCAGCTGTCTGTGTGGGTGGGTACATCCTAACACTACACAAGGTTTTCTTAGAAAATTGTCCTTTAAATGCTTTTTGCATGAAACAGACTGTAGATTTTGGGGGATTTTGCACCCGTCTCTCAAACCCTCAGGCAAGACTAAGAGGTGAGTTGGTTCATGGTTCATGAAAATGGCACGCCATAGACCAACACTTATTTGCCAGGTGAGTCTGGATTTTTTGGTCTTCTTCAGCATGAGCGTAAAATGCAAAGGAGGTTAATATAAATATCAGCCCTAATTTCAGGTCACAGAGAAGATTGGCCAATTGTTTCCTCAGGCTAAGTTGAAGATGGTATATAAAATGAGTAGAAGGAGCCTTTTAAATCTTCAGGTAAACAAATCTGCTTAGATAAGGATAATTTCCACTGACGCAGTGTGTGACGTTACTGAAGTTTGGACCTGTTTAACTTGGAACATGAGAACAAACCATATCTTGAATCCAAATCGAGATGTGCGTGATCACAGTCTAATATAGCAATAGTGAGTTTGTCCTATTGAGAGCAGCTGTTCAAAATGCTTTCTGTAGTTTCCACGATAACAAATGTTTTATAACCAAGAAAATAATGAAGACAGTACCTTAAACTCACTGGAGTCAGAAGCTCATCCCATGTTAAAATTCTACAAATCAGCTGACAGAAATATCAAGACTCCTTTTTCTTCCTTTTCTGCTCGCTCTGTGATGCCTCCAACGTCAGAGTTCAGGCATGGGGGATTGTGTGTCCATTTCCTACCCTGAACACTTTTAAGTGCACAAAAGTACAGACTTGGTTAGGTTAACGATCATGTATCTTTAAGGGTAAATGTATCAGAACAGTTCCAAGCTGGCATATTTCCTTGTTTCTCTTTCTACGCTTGGCTTTAAATAAATGTTCTCATTGCTGGGTGTTTGTCATAATAACCAGGGAAAAACTGACACACACCAGGCGACCCTGCCAGTGGGCGCACAGATGATTATGTTCTGCCAGAACTCCAAAGATACATCTTGACATTAATCGAAAACATGCTTAGGTCTTATCTTCATTTGGTTACTTTGAACCGAGTTTACCTTTGAGTCAGACACCCAGACAAACAGGACTGGGATTTAGGAGCTTCGTGCTCTGGGTTGACTGGCCCTGGTTGTCTCCCCATTGGACCTTGACAGTGTTCTGAGATTTCCCAGAGTCTGGCCAACTGTTAGCATTCTGTGCTAATGGACTGCTGGCTTTGGTTTGTGTGGACAGCCTCACTGTCTGTCCCTGGCGTCAACACTGACAGATTATTAGTTATCACTGTCTAAACCTACACAGGCATATTTTTATATTTTGCAAAGATGTTAAGTGAGGGGGGACTTGGAGAGAGACAGCACGTGTCTGACAGGCTGTGATCTAATCCCAAGATAAACAGTGCGGCAGGTGGGTTAATAAATCATGAGGTGAGCTGTTTGGAAAGGCGCACAAAGCTGCGACAAGATGTGTATGTGTTGGTCTTAAGTTTACACGTAAGGCAAGTGTATACATAAAAATCTTACCAAATTGGATTCAACTAAAGTAGGTTTTCAAACTCTACTGAAAAAAGTTCACATCCTATGCTTTTTGTTGTTCATTTTCAGGTATGGCGCAGAGCCTCTGGAATGCCCTACCATTTCATATTAGAACTGCTCGGACTGTTTCTACATTTAAGTCGTTGCTCAAGACCCATTCCTTCTCTCTGGCTTTTAATTCAAGCTAATCTTGACACTTTATATTTATTAAGTTATATTTTGTTTGGATCTTTGTTGTTTTTCTTTTATGTATGGCCTTTTATTTTTTGGTTGCCTGTAAAGCACTTTGGTCCACTCAGGTTGTTTAAATGTGCTATATAAATAAATTTGACATCGACATTAACTATTAAAAAAAAACTTCTAATCTTCTAAAAAAAAAAATAAAACCTTCTGATTTACTTCACCTGGCTCACTGCTGACCCCACATTCTCACAGCCTAAGAAACACAGGACTACAGAAATATAAAACACATAAAACTGCTGCAAACTTTCCTCTGAATATGATCAGTCCTGAATTTGACCCTCAATATTCAGCTTGTGGTGCTGCATCTCTAAAATCCCCTTAAATCTTCCTCCAGTCAAACACGTGTGCTCAACCTGAATCTCTGCTTAACACATGTACAAATAACAAGGATTTTGAGAGTTAATAAAACAGTGTGTGGCCTGTAACATACAAATCTAAAGTGGAAACTAGAAATCCTCAGTAAAGCAGGAGAATTCTGTCACACCATAAAAATGAACAATGCACTTTGTAAGGAGAGGAGAAGGTAACTGAATTTTTGGGGGTATTTTTGTCTTAAAACATGTTTGAGTGAGGGATCTTAAAAATTATTCTATCTAAATTCTTATGATTCTAATGTTAAACTCAAGGGCCCAGTTTCCCGTAGAGGGATTATGTCTAATCCTGGACTAAATACTTTTTCCTATTGTGGTCTTCATTGACTTTTTCCTTTTAGTCTAGGACCATGCTTAATCCATGACTGGGAAACCGGCTGAACTAGTTTCAGAAGAAAATGTTTTACTTCTTTCTGGAGTCTGTGAGACTAAGCATTAATAGTCCTAAAATAAGTCTACTTGGTTTTCTGTTAAAGGAATTTCATAAGAATTCATAACAGTTTGTTCAGGTCAGAAGTTTCTCTCTCCAGGGTCTAACTGATCCAAAATATTAATAACATCACATTGTACAAAAACTTGCCGTACAGATCTTTGTTTGACAGACTTCAGGGTGGGTTTATTCATAGCTCATTTAACGCAAAATATGAGTGTTTGTTCACTGATACTATCATTCCTGTAGTTTGTGTCAGAAGGGTTGCCAGTTTGGTAAGATGTTTTTGTTATCCCCCCCAAAAGATAAGACAAATATATATTGGGGG
>JASGAU010409543.1:0-12394 GCA_030220045.1 Australoheros facetus | reverse complement strand
CACTCACTCACTCACTCACACACACACACACACACACACACACACACACACACACACACACACACACACACACACACACACACACACACACACACACACAGTCTATTACTGCACGTATGAATTGAATATACAATAGAATTGTTGTTACAGGGTTAATAGATGAATCCTAGCATTCAATTTACTACCTTTTACTATCTATTTTACTACCTCTACAATATTTTTACTACCAGTACAAAATCGAGCAGCAGCCTTTTTTTGGGGTATTCACAGCACTAAGCCATTTAAGATGATAGTCCATCTCTCACCGAAGACAAAACCTCTGGGGTTCGGGGTATATTTCGCCATTTTTGACTACTTTTGTTTTTAGCTTTATCGTTGACCTTAGAAACTGTTTACTTTGCCTTGTTTGGTATCATCTTTTTCAGCACGACCTCATGTGTGACTCTTATTCTTTCATTTTGACATACTGTATTAACACATTGGACTTATATTCACATAAAAACATAAAATCAGAGTAGAAAAAAAGTTAGATTTTTTTTTACTGTAAAAATCACAAACATGCTTAACGAATTATTTTTACAACTTCAAATGCAAATATAAGTTGTAAATTTTCAAAACTTGTGTAAAAATATAGTAAATAAAGTTATATAAGACTATTCACATTAAAATACAGGAAAGGCCTCAGGCGTTTTTGTGTACAAGTATTTGCAGAGCAATCAGGACTCACATTAAGATGCTAAACAAATCATTTATGCCACCTCAAAAAAACAGGTTCTGTCCTCCACAAAACTGAAGGGCCATCACAGGCAAAACTTGGCAGTAATGTTGTCTCTTTTACCACTTTTTCACCTGCTCCGCAGCAGCCAAATGCACCCAAATGAATGCCAAAGTTGTGAAAGCTTACATTTTTTTGGCTGCAAACATATTTGTCCCTGTTTTTCACTTCCTTCATTCCCTCACGTCCATTCCGAGAGTTTCAGCAGTCTCCCTCCAGGAATTTGCTGACATTTGTGAGTCCTTATATTGATGATTTCATTATTATTCCTGATTGTTATTCTCTGACTGGTAAATTCAAACACTGCGGCGAAAAGTAGCCGGAAACGCACAAGGACTGAACAGGTTAATCACAACATTGCAGGCTGCGTGGACCCAACGTTCTCCAGAGTTCTCCAGAGGGGCGTGTCAGGTGACGTCGTAGGATCAGAGCGGTTTCTGGAGCGTTTGTGCACTTCTCAGCTGGACGTTGATGTTGGTGGTTTTTTCCTGACTGAGAAGTGTTCCACACATTTTTCATCATCCATAGCAAGACACTCGCTTCTAGCTGTGCTCTTGTAGTGAAAGAAACTCCATATGGGACGCTGCTGCTTTCTCGGCAGGCTGCTGCCATTACTTTGAGGACCAGTGCGGTGAGCGCACGCACGCACACAGTTGCCCGAGGGCGCTCCCAACTTAAACTTGGAGAGCGGAAGAAATGATTTCATATTAATCTACAAGGCTTTAAAAAAATGACAAACAAGAAAATCAAAGTCAGTTCATGGATAATTTCAATTAATTTTAGGTAGTTTTGTAAATTCACAATTCAGTTTTAGTTAGTTACCGTTTTTTCCTTTTAGTAGTTTTTATTTATTTCAGTTAACGACAATGTTTTTTCAATTTCAGTTTTCGTTATTTCATTCATTTTCGTTAATTATAATAACCCTGGACAGAAGTAATGAGAAAATGTTATTCCTGATAGCAAAGAGATGTGGGATATCCCACTGTTAAACAATTTTGTTAAGGTATACCAATCAGACTCAGGATGCAAACTAATCTAAAGATTGTTTGCATCCTGGATTTAAGAGGTCAAAAATTTAAACACAACTTATATTAAACAAAAATGGGAGAGAGAAGTAAATTATGTAATCTCTAATAATATATGGTTTCAATATTATGCATTTCAATGGAAAATCACTAGTTCAAATACATGGAGATGTTTTGGATGGAAAGTCTTTGTAGATACTTCATAACAGCAGTTCAAAGTAAACATTATTAAGGTTCCTCCATGGAGGAACTGTGGAGCCCAGGGAGTGAATCATTTTCATTTGTTTTGGTCATGTCCACTGATTCAAACTTTTTGGACAAACATTCATATAGAGATGGAAGTAGGCAGGCAAATTCCTTTTAAGTGGGATGAGTTTTTATTTGGATTTTGTACTCAGTGGACATGGACTCAGAGTCTAAATGTTTATTCGGTATTTTAAGTTTTGCGGCTCGAAAAGCTACTACAAAGAAATGGTTAAGCATAAAAGTCCCATCCCTGGATGGCACTAGATCAAATATGGATGATAGAGGATGGAAAGAATGACTTTTTCAGGTAGACTGCAGCTTGTAAAATTTAAAAAGATCTGGACTAAATGGCTCTGGCAACATATCCAGAGTTTGTTTAACTCTCTGTACTAATGTTATTGAAATTTGAGTTTATTTATATGTCAAAGTATACCCCTCTTAAATTTTTCATATTTTTATTTTATTTAACTTTTTTTTAAATTTTAAATTTTATTTTTTACTTGTTTTCATATAATTCTATGTTGAGTTATGTTAAGGAAATCTGGGAAAAATAAAGGATGGGGAAAAAAAAAGAAAAAAGAAAAAGAGAATGAAAAACCAAACAGAAAGAAGTAAATGATGAGGTCCTGAAATTGTTTTTAAAGGACTGAAAATTAATGAAGCAAATCAGACAAATCACAGAAGTTAAACTGAGACATTAAAGATTTAAACCTGCTGCTCTGATGGGATGAAATAAAAACTGAAATAACATCATCCCGCCTGTTTCTCTCACAGATTTCAGGAGGAAAATAAGCTGAAGCTGCAGATTTTCGAGTTTTTTCTCCCTTCCTCCCTTTTACCACTACCGAGTCTATGATTGTGACAGACTTTGTCCTGCAGGTGGAGCTCTTCTCCTCCACTCTGTCCTCCATCAGCTCCTCCTGTGTCTGCTCACAGCTTCTCCTCCTCTCTGCCTTTTGTTTCTCCCTCTTTCCTCAGAGCATTCCTGTACGGAGGCTCGCTGATGCCAAACAGACAAACAGCAGCGAGAATAAAAACATCAGTTTGACTTTGGAGAGATTTCTGAACTCAGTGTGAGCATTGAAATGTTTTTATAAATGATCAACTAATACAATTTGTAAGAGACATTTTAACTATAAAGTCCAAATTAAGATCAATGGAGCTGAAAGTTTCTTTAAAAGCTTTTGATGCAGTAATTGATTATAAATTATGTCTGGAAGCTGATGAAAACTAAAACTTTAATTTTAATGTGATTTTTAACCTTAACTTTTAATTTTTAATGTGTGTTTGGAATTTTTGAGTCAGTATGACTCATATTAATCCAATAGGCCTTCTCATGTTGATGATGACCTGCCACTTTTTGAGAGGTCTCTGTGAGCATTCTGTTTCTCCAGAGTCCCTTTGGTTTTCTGGGAATCCCCGATGTCGGAGCTCACGGCGGCCTTTGCCATGATTTCGCCATGGTGAACAAGAATTGGAGAACTGAATCAACGTGGTGAGGAAGAGGGGCAGATGCAGAGGAGTGCACAGAGACTGAGAAGGCAAGGCCATCGGAGGATTCCTCTTCCCACAATCATCCTTGCCAACGCGCAGTTGACATTCTTCAGGTTGATGCCAGTTTTTTATCAGAGTACAAGAATGCTTGTCTCATCGCTCTGATGGAGTCATGGCTCAAGCAGCGGGACTTACAATTGGAGCTGGAAATCAGTGGTTTTGGAGAACCACTGAGGCTCTACAGAGACCCGACTGTGACCAGTAAAGTCCTGGATAGGGGTCTCTGTCTTTATATTAATAAGAGTTAGTGTCATAACACGGTGATGAGGGAATCACTGTGTTCTCCTGATGTTGAACTTTTATCTGTCTCCCTGCGTCCCTTTTATTTATCAAGAGGATTACCACAGATATTTGTTACTCTTGTGTACATTCACCCGAGGACTAATGTGGAAGTCACCACTATTAGCATAGTGGAGATGGTACACAGACTGCAGTGCATCACATCAGATGCCCCCAATTTTGTAATGGGTGATTTTTATCAATGCAAATTTGGGAGGTCGCTCACTAACCTGCATCAATATGTAAATTGCCTCATGAGGAATGTGAAGACTCTGGATCTTTGTTATGGCTCCATTAAGGGAGCTTATAAATCTTTTAGCAGAGCTCCTCTTGGCATGTCTGAGCACAAAGTTGTTTATTTGGTTCCCACCTATAAATCTCTCCTGAAGGCAACAAAACCCCAGTGTCATTTGGTTCCAGTGTGGTCAGCAGAGTCCATCCAGACCAGGGGTCGGCAACCAGCGGCTCCGGAGCCGCAAGCGGCTCATCCAGGCTTAATCTGCGGCTCTGTGCGGCTCGCGGAAGTAAATTATAAGTATCCAGTTGAAATGCATTTTATTTTTGTCAGTTCGGTTTTTGTTGTAGTTTTAATTTGGAACATTACTGTGATCTTGAAATATTAAAATAAAACAATTTTATTTATCTATTTATTGATTTTCGTTTCGCAATATATGCGTAACTTGCGGTAGCCGCTATCGACTTCCGCTAGTATTTGCGGCTCTCACTGTTTTGTTTTCTGTGGAAACCGGGTTCAAATGGCTCTTTCCGGATTACAGGTTGCCGACCCCTGATCCAGACCCTTCAAGTTTTTCTTATACTGATTGGGACTTATTCAAAAGTACTTGCTATGACCTAGAAGAAATTACAGAGACTTGTGAAAACTTGATAATCCCAAAGAAGAAAATTTGCATATTTCCAAAGAAGAAACAGTGGGTTTCCAAAGCTTTGAAAAGTATTATTAATCAGATGAACATTGCATTCAACTGTGGTGATGTTGTTCATAGCAGAAAGTTGCAAAAGCAAGTGAAAAGAGAACTGAAGTTTGTCAAAATTAAATATAAAGATAAAGTACAGTTACTGCTGGGGACTGGATGTTCACGCCCTGCTTGGGAGGGGGTTAAGTCTATTATGGGTTTGCAACCCAGGAAGTGTCCCATTTCTTTTGGAGGTGTGTCTGATTTAAAGCTGGCAAATGATTTGAATATTTTTTACAACCATTTTAATATTCACAATTTTAATGAAGACCTGGCTGTGTACAGGGAACTGTACACAGGGAACTGTACACAGCCTGCGCAGAGCAATTGTCTGGAATTTTTTCATTTCTTTTCTCAAAGTCTCTTGAGTTTCATAAAATTTCTTGTATCTGGAAGGACTCTATTATTGTACCAGTGCCCAAAGTTAAAGCATCTAAGTCCTTAAATGATTATCGTCCTGTAGCTTTAACTTCTACTGTAATGAAAATATTTGAGAAACTTGTGAGAAATGAAATTTTTTGTGCCACTGAGACAAAATTAGACCCCCTCCAATTCGCCTATAGAACAGGGAGGGGTGTGGAGGATAATGTGTGCACTTTGCATCACAAGGTTTTGGAGTATCTGGATGATGCAAAAGTTTCATCTGCTTTTAATAGCATTCAATCCCATATTTTAGCGAGACATCTCACCAGTACACGTAACCCTGATTCTGGTCTGGTTTCTTGGCTCATGGATTTTTAACGTATAGACCACAGAGACTTTGAGACAACAGCATTTTATCAGATCTGCTTTTATCCTCCACTGGTTCCCCTCAGGGATGTGTCCTCTCTCCACTTTTATTTGTTCTCTACACAAATGAGTGTCAGAGCCTCTATTAGAAGAGATATAAAATTAAGTACAAAGACAACTCAGCGGTCATCTTTCTGCTTCATGATGTGGATCCTGACCATGGCCCAGTTGTAGATGATTTTGCAGCATGGTGTGGACATTCCTTTCTGGACATAAATGCATCAAAAACAAAGGAAATGATCACAGACTGTCGTTGGGAAACCTCATCCTTACCTGCTGTTCACATTCATGGCCAGGAAATAGAGGCAGCGGAGAAATACAAATATATTGGATGACAAACTGTCATTTAATGCAAATACAGATGCCATTTGTGCAAAAGCTCATCAGCGTATGTATTTGCATCGGAAACTTAGGGGTTTTAATGTGGACAATACTTTTATGAAAATGTTTTACTCTTTTTTTATTGAGTCCGTTTTAACTTTTTCTTTAATCTGTTGGTTTGGATCTCTGAGCCTCAAGAACAAAAGGAGGTTAGAGAACATTGTGAAACTGTGTAGCAAAGTGGCAGGTATAAGGCTTAATGATCCTGCCCTCCTGTACAGGGCTACCCAAAAGGCAGAGAGGATTCAGGGTGATAGCACTCACTCCCAGAGTATCAGCTGCTGCCTTCAGGAAGGAGGAATTCTATGTTTGCAGAACAAACAGACTTAAATTCTTATTCATTCTTACCACTATTAACTTTTTGGGATAATAAAGCTTTTTGAATTTTATTGAATTGACTTGTCCGCTGAGCTAGATTATCTGATGCTGTGGGGATTATTAATTTTTCCAGATTATTATGAACCAATTAACAGGCTGGTTATTAAAACACACACTCTAACATTTATGATTAAACTGATGTAAACCATGAAAAATGTCCAAAATAATCTTCTCGGTATTCAAAGCATGTTTGAACTCAGTGGAAAAGCTGCATTTAAAAAAAATTATATTAAATAACAAACAAAACAAAACATGTTAGGGGTAAAAACTTGAGGATGAACCAAAACTGTAAAAACCTGATTATTATTATTATTATTAGATTTTTTTCTCTTCAATTTCTAGCAGTGAAAGGGTTCACATTCAAATGATTCTGGGCAAAACAAACAACAACAAACAACCTGGCTAAAACAAAACCTGGCTAAATGCACACCAGGGCCAAATCCACTAATTAGCCGAGTTGCAAATACAACAATTAAGCTATCCTAGACGAGCCCCCAATTTGTCACAACCTGGCTCGTAAGGCCATGATAAAAAGGGTGGACACACCATTGCCCAATTTAAAAGGGTTTAATTAAACTAACTTAAAAAACAGAACTAAAGACAGATGAGGTGTGGAAATCAGTAACTCAGTGGTATAGGGTGTGCATGTGTGTAGAAATGTTTGTAAGTGTTGCAAATGCAGCAAATGCAGCTGCTGGTTTTTTTGTTTCTCTTCAATGAGATCACTTTATCGAGTTATTGTTCCAAACAGTCCTGTTATATTGGCATCTCTGGGCCTCCGTACTCTGCTGGTCTGTGAGGCTGGCTGGTTGGCTGCCATCGCCCTGCATACCAGCTGCACACACACACACACACACGCACGCACGCACGCACACACACACACACACACACACACACACACACACACACACACACGTTCACGCACGCACACACACACACACACACACACACACACACACACAAACGCACGCACGCACACACACACACACGCACACACATACACACGCACACACACACAAACGGACACACACACTACGGGGGTGGATTTTGTTTTTCAGGGCCCTCCCTCATCTTTCCCAGCGTCCTCTGGGGGATGAAGCGAGCCAACAAACCCTCCTCCCTCCCTGGAACAACTAATCCCTGAATCCAGTCCAACGCCACAGTCTGAGAGGAGTGAGGGAGCCCGCCGGGGACGACCGCCAGGCGCAACGCAACAACACGGGTAGCAGAGAGTGTTAAACTGGTTCCATCATCAGGGTGCTCGGTACCAATATCGCAGATTTGGGTGCTGTTTTTATTTGATATGACTTAATTCAAACTGATTCCTCTCTGAGTTCTAGTGGGTAAATCGCGTCTGTCAGGTGTGAAGTTTGTCCGTTCAGGCCTGCTGAAGTTGAATATTACAGTATCTGAGTACTGCGAGTACTAACTGAGTTCTATCTCATGGAAAAATAAAAAAGAATGTAAAACTCTGGAAAATGTGTTTTAAAGATACTGCATTAGTATCTATTTGCCCATATAAAGTTAACTGTGATAGAGGAGAAACGTCATTTGTGTAAAAAATGCAAATAAAATTTTGATATAAGCAAAATGTCAAAAAATAAAGAAATCAAACATTTCTAACTCAAACATAAACTTTATCGCATGTCAGAAAATGTTATAAATTCAGCCCAAAAATGAATGAAGAGCTTTAACTCCACTGGCTAAGGCCCAGCCGCCAGGCTCTCTCCCTCAACCACCCTCCCTGGGCCTGGCTCTAGTTGTTGTGGTGTCTGTGCCATAAGGGTCATTTTTCAGCCAGAAAAGGGTGGAGTGCCTGCTCCCGGTCAGGGATTAGTTGCTGCCTCAAGTGGAGGAGTTTAAGCATCTCAGGGTCTTGTTCATAAGTGAGGGGAGCGGGAGATTGACAGACGGATTGAGGCTGCATCTGATGTGATTTACCGGTCGATCTACATTCCCATCCTCACCCATGGTCACGAGCTTTGGGGAGTGACTGAAAGAACGAGATCACGGATACAAGAGGTGAAATTGAGCTTCCTCCAAAGGGTGACTGGCCTCTCCCTTAGAGATAGGGTGAGGAGTGCAGCTATTTGGGAGGGGCTCAAGGAGAGNCCCCCGATGAGATAAGCGGAAGAAGATGGATGGTCACATTTCAATTTTTATTACCGATTTATTGTTAGGTGTTGAAATTATTAAAATATGTGTGCAAACAGTGTATAACAGGAAACGTCCTGTTATGAGGAAATATGGGGGGAATGGCTACGGCCTCTATGGGGTATAGAGGTTTAATGATGGTCTGAACCTCTGATAGAAACCAGCTGAACTACATGAAACTGATGAAGACTAATGCCTGGAATCACTGTGAACACAGAGCCAATGAGGTTTAAAAAGCAGTTTTCATAGTGAGTTCATACATGGGACGGTTTCAGAGTCAAACAACAGCTTTATGATTATGATGGGTCCTACATGAAAACAGAAAGGTTCAGTTAGGGGGCGTCTCTGAAAACGATGGCACCTCCTCGCATTCGCCTCAATTGCTCATGCTAGATTTCTGCAGTAGAAAGATGGCTATTGTCTCCACAGGTGATGTCCTCGCAGAGTCTGACAGGTGAATGTGGGGTAAAGAAACAGGATCACAAGCATCAATTTGAAGGAATCACCTCCTCACGGTGAGTGAGAAGAGTCGGAGGTGACTCATGTACAAAGACTCATGTGGTGTTTGTCAGCAGGTCGTCTTTATGCGGCCAGGTCACTGAAGGTAAAAGCACTTCCTCTTCTGCAGTGGTCACAGACGCAATGTGGGAGCAGCAGGTCGCCTCAAATTGCCACATCATTGACAGTATGAGTTACCTGCCAACTGTCTGAGTGTGATGAAATGTGCTGATCTTGCACTCCAACATTCACCACAGTCTGAGTCACACTGCCATTACCCAACATGATGCACCCAGTTCTGCTTTCCCAGCAACAAGGTGAGAGGTGGAGGGACACTGAAACCAGCAAACAGCAGGGCAGAAAAGACCAACATAAAACCACAAGAAGTGGTGATGAAAAGGAAAAAAGCTGCAGGTCAGAGGTCAGATTTAGAGAAAGGGTTGGTCTAACTCCTTCACACTGATTAGTTCTGCTGTTAGCTTACTGAACAGCTCCAAACCATTTCATAATACATCACATGTGTCTCATATTACTGCCTTCATCTCCTTCAGAGACTAATATCATGTTTTTCTATGCTGTTAAATCACATATATTCCCCACAGTATGCTGTTCCCATTCTAACTGACCCTGGATAAGTCAGACCGCACTCTAACTGAACTCTAATTATTCTAATGGCTGTGTAAACTGTGCTCCTGAATCAGTCTTAATTTGAGCTTTAAATCATTGGTTCTGTGTGTGTAAACCTTCTGAGCCCTCTGGTTATTTGTTTCCATCTCTCTGTGAATGATCATAGGATGTAGTTATGACGGCTTTATGGCACAACATATGTAAAGTTTGAGAGTGTATGAGGTTGATGTTAATGTGAACAGAAGTAAATGTGAAGATAATGTATAGAAATGCATAGAAATGTAAAAGTAACAGCATGTGAACACATGTATGTGAAAGTATGTAAATTTGACTATATTTAAATTTGAGTGTGTGTAGTTGTGACTGCATGTGAATTTGACTGTATATAGAAATACATTTCAGCTAAATGTTCCAGCCTGCTGCATCATTTTTCACTTTGAGTTTTGGGGCATCTCTGAATTCAGCCTCTGTAGGTTGAACATTTTCATTCCTATCAAACACTGTGGTGTCCTTTCATTCCTACCCAGTCCATATCAGTGTAGATATCCAGCATGAGTTTTTTCCCATTGACATCTGATGTCTTTTCAAATGTTTGTTTAGCAGAGTAAATGTACATAAATATAAATATAGATGTGATTATGTGAAAGCCTGTCCCGCCTGTGACCCTCTGGTCAGCTGCAGCCACTACCTGCACACGCATTTCATTGGCTGTTTATTGACTTTTCACATTTCAGACTTTATTACAGTTTTGCCTCGTTCTGAGGGTAACACAGTAATCCTATCCATCATCAACAGATTGCAGTATCCAAACTCCCCACAGCTTCTGAAATTGCTCAGCAAGTAAACTATGTTTTCTGGCTCCGTGGCACACCTTTAGACATTGTCTCAGATAAAGGTACAAAGTTTGTATCACAGGTAGTGCAGTGCACTCAGCACTTTATTCCCCCTCACCTGTTTGCTAACTGTTCTTCATTCTTCAAGAAAACTTATTTAACTGAGAATTTAGCTCTGACCCTGTTCTTTGAGTCCGGCCAGAACCAAACCATGATAAAATGTGAGTGTATATACACATAACTGTATACAGATGAGAGTGTATATTAACTGTGGAGCTGTTCTGGTTAAACTCTGCCATGTTTTTGTGTTGTGATTGATGGATGTCGACTTTCTGCTGAGCAGGAAATGTGGGGCAGAGTTAAGTGGAGAAATTCAGTTTCATGTGAGAAATGTTCAAAACTGACATATGTAATCAAATTTTAACTGGAATCTAATATGCACATACTGATTGACGCTCGCGCTGACGCTCATTTCTGACGCTCGCTGTGCTTCCTGTGGAGACGACTTCAAACAGGATCTTCAGTCGTTTCTTCATTTTGGAGCACGTGCAGAGTACAGGCTGAGCGCTCTGAGTGGCAGGTGGAAATATGGCGGTGATCACAGACCATAACGTGACACCACCCAGCAGATTAAATATGATGGCTGCTCTCCAGACGGTGCATGTACCATTTAACTCTTTACTGACAAGAAGCAGTTTGTACTGAAACTGACTAAACAGTCAGTGTTCAGAAACCTGCACAAACACTCATTTTAAAGAGGTTATTCTGGTAAATATCTCTGATTTCTCCAAATACTGACTGGATATATGATTTATTATTCTCTTTGGAATAAATCAGTCTTTTTTACACATTTATGAATCAGCATTAAAGCCTCGGACAGAGTTCAGCTTTAAGAAATAAGATGTAGATTAGAACATGTCAGAGTGCCATGTTTGTTCACCTGCCTGAAGGCCACAGATGCAAATGGATTAAATCTGGTGAACTTCCATTATCCTCTAACTGCCCATAATTACAGTCACATAACCTGCAGACTGATTAATGTGTGAGGTGACAGAAACAGGTGGGAATGACCTGTAGAGCAAAAGATCTGAAGCCAGTCAGTGTTTTCACAGCTGCATGAAGGAAATGCTTCCATAACCTTCAGACAACCTCCAAGCTGAGCTGCAAGTTGTTTCCTGTTTTCTGAACAACAGTCTGTGACCTCTGACCTCTGAGCTTGCGCACTTCAGCCTTTGGAGGTAAACAATTTCAGGTCATCACGTTCACATTCAGACAACCTGCAGCTGAAGACCATTAACCAATAAGAACAACTGTGAAGCAGCAGCAGTGCCTCCGACAGGCTGCAGCAGGAAAATGACTGAAAGGATGAAATCTGGTGGCCCAAAGAGACCATCACACCAAAGTCACCATCACACCAAAGTCACCATCACACCAAAATAACCATCACACCAAAATCACCATCACACCAAAGTCACCATCACACCAAAATCACCATCACACCAAACTCACCATCACACCAAAAAACACCATCACACCAAAGTCACCATCACACCAAAGTCACCATCACACCAAAATCACCATCACACCAAAGTCACCATCACACCAAAAATCACCATCACACCAAAGTCACCATCACACCAAACTCACCATCACACCAAAGTCACCATCACACCAAAGTCACCATCACACCAAAAATCACCATCACACCAAAGTCACCATCACACCAAAAATCACCATCACACCAAAGTCACCATCACACCAAAATCACCATCACACCAAAGTCACCATCACACCAAAGTCACCATCACACCAAAAATCACCATCACACCAAAGTCACCATCACACCAAACTCACCATCACACCAAAGTCACCATCACACCA
>JASGAU010409540.1:37999-48027 GCA_030220045.1 Australoheros facetus | reverse complement strand
TTGCTGCACTGAAAGTAAAGGGGCCGAATAATATTGCACGCCCCACTTTTCAGTTTTTTATTTGTTAAAAAAGTTTGACACATCCAATAAATTTCATTCCACTTCACGATTGTGTCCCACTTGTTGTTGATTCTTCACAAAAAATTCAAATTTGATATCTTTATGTTTGAAGCCTGAAATGTGGTGAAAGGTTGAAAAGTTCAAGGGGGCCGAATACTTTCGCAAGGCACTGTAAATTGTTGATCTGGTTAGGATTACACAGTCCCTGAAAACCCAGTTTCACATTGCTTCAACATATTGATTTTCTGCAAGTAGCCTTTTATATAGCTAAAAAACAAAGAATGAAAAGGAAAAAGAAACAGCTTCCTAGGGTAAACTTTTAAAAGTGAGCTTTTGCTGAATCGGAGCAAGGGGAAGGGTCTTTCAGTATAATTAGAAGCTTTAACTGACTATTAATGGCCCTTTCTACTGTAACACATTATAACAGGCAAATCTAAGACTGGCGAGATAACACCTTTGATGTGTTTGCACTTACACTAGGCATTATATATGCAGTACTGAATATTCATATAATAAATAGCATGCACAAAATTAATACAAACCTCAGAGCTGTTTCATTTTGAGTGTGTTTGACTCCATGGTGTCAAAACAGCTCTAAGAAAAAAGAAAAAATAGAAACCACACACCTAAAACAAAATTGATATTTAGCAACAGGTCCTTCAACCCTCTGAATACAACAGCAAAGACTGGAAATACTACTTGGTTAGCATGAGGGAACAGTCAGGGTTTGGGTTAAAATACAACACCTGGTTTTATGGAATGATCATGTTCAGTTAATGACAACAACTGAACATGATCAATAAAAAAACAGTAATGAAAAGACACAGTTAATGTTACAGTACAGTCATGGTTAAAAGTCACAAGTGCTTCATCAAGCCATCCAACCACCCCAACATCCTCCCCACCCGTGGCTGTCCAGCTATGCTCCTCTTCTAAGCTTTGGCCATAAAGTAAACACAAGTATGGTATGCAAGTTGCTTGCACAGGTTACCCTAAGTCTTTGCTGTTTTGCGGGGGAGCAGATGAACTGGAATTATTATATGTAGGATTATACTGCATATACACAAAGACAAGTACAAAACTGCGTGGCTGCAAAAAATGCATTTGCACTCTGATTTAAAAAAAAAAAAATGCATGTAACTCCACCAAAGTAAACCCTTGCATGCTTGCAGATGAGGAAGTATAACAATCGCATAACGTTTCACAACATGTGAAGCAGCAGTGTTTATTTAAAATGGAATCAGTTTAACACAAATATTTAGTTGATTCTGCAGAGAGGCTGCAAACACTTAAGAGAAATAGATTAGCATACAATATATATACATATAGTACAATTAAAGAAAAAAAACCCCACAAACTCTTTAAAAATGGTTTTAGAATTGTGGTATTATGAGCATAAAAGAGCATACATGGAAGTATTAGCACAAACTATAACGTAGAAAATATACATAGTAATCAAACTAAATGCTTGACAAAAGCTACTGCACCCTATTTGCTAATTGTGCATTGAAGCTTACACTGTATATATCAACAATACAGATATACAGTAAATTTTCACTGAAAACTACGTGCCAAGTCTGCAGAACTGTAAGACTGATAGACTTATTTGTCACTCACTCACACAGAGATGACATGTTTAAAACTTTTCTCCACACCACGCTTTCCCTGTCCTTTCTCTAAACCTTGAGATCTCATTGCACAATTTACAAAACAAATCTCACTCAGCCAGGGCACAGAGAGCGCGAAGAGGCAGAGGCCCCGAACGTGCGTGTCCCGACACAGTGCAGTGTTATGTTTGACGCGGCACAATTTATGGACCATGGACAGTTTATAAGAAGTAATGCAGTCTATCAGAGAAGCAGGCGAACTGAGGACAGGGGGGATTGTTGCCATGCAGGAAGCTGTGTTTTGGAATAATATACTCCATGATAAAGATGTTTCCCTTGTGACGTAAAACAGCAGGAAGCGCCAGTGGCCACTTACTCTTCCAACCAAATATGAAGTAGTAGCTGTGAGCTGCCATGTTTTTTTTTTTTTCTGTCTTGTGAGCCTCATCTGAAATGTTGAGATTTTCAGATTTCAGATTTTCAGTGGCATTTAAGCCAAGATGTAAAATTAAATAACTAAAAAGATCAGGACATGGATAGTTTATTTATCATACACCATAGTTAGTGTGAGGACACAGGTGCGATGCCAATTCAAGCATAACAAAAATACTAACACTCCCCCACTGCCTGCTGTCACTATCAAACACCTTTTCTACCACACAGTATATGATAAAAGAAGACACATTTACTACAGTATGTAAGAGTATTTATTGCTACAACACTGCAAAATAATCTCTAGTCCTATTTGATTTAGCACAAGGGGAAAAATCTGATGGTGTGTTTTTCCAATGCAAAAACAGGTTCAGAAAAAGGAGTAAAAATCTGTACTTTCCAAGATACAGACTATCAAAAGTGTTCTAAGATGAATAACTCAAAATGCAGCTGTGCCTACATAAGACCTTGATTAGACAAGGTTCACCTCAAAACAATAGTTGTTGCAAAAATGGAGCTGACAGAAACTGGCAAAAGCTTAGAAATGATGGAAAGAGAAACTTTGCTCTCAAGCCTGACATCTGTCGAGGCGTTGGTGTCATGAGGCTGGCTTGTTATGCAAATGGATGATGCAGCCCCTTGAGACACTGACCAGCCATACTGCTAGCTATCTTGACATCAATCAAGACGTCGCTGATCACACGCTCCTCCATTCAGCCTTTGTGTGGCTTTTAAATAAACCAGCACTGGTGTCAGTGAGAGAGAGAGAGACAAATCTATATATTAGGCCATTTTTCATCAGCTGGTTTTTATGTTGCCTAATGAAGTTTAAGGGAAAAGATCGAATAGAAAAGTGAGTAAAATAAGAGCGTTGAGACAGAACTCCTAAACATTTAAGTATTTCAGTCCAACCTGTTAGTGGGTGAGGGTTGTTTATGTATATGTAGGAAATTCTTGGCAGTGGAGATATCAAACACATCCATCTGATAAGTGGTATCAAAGAGAGCTGTAGGCCCTGAAACACACACACACACACACACAAAGCAAACACACACACTCAAAATTTAACACATGAACACATGCACACTAGAGCACACACGCAGCAGGTCTGCAGGCTTCACATGAAAAGCTTTTAGCTGTGCAGAAGCAGCTGAAGACATGGCTATTGTTAAGCTCCATGATGGATGAAACAGAGGGATGTTAGTGGTAACTGACTAAAACAGCTGAATTTATTAGGATATGGATAAGCAGGATTATTGACTCCAAATGACAAGCCAGTGATCTGCACTTTCAAGGTAAATATGAAATACTCGTATGAGAAGGTAACTTTAACTAGAAGCAACCTGCATATGTATATTTGCAGGTTGCAAATATACACATGCAACCTGCAACCTGCATGTGTGGAAATGAAGCTGAAACTGGTTTTAAAGATTTCCAAACTCTAATTTTCACTACTGAAAAATTAGCATGGCATGCCAGGACGAAACATGCACATTATGGTTTACTGTTACTGTGGCAAAGAAAAAAATAATTGTTACTATAGGGGAGAAGTGTTTTGACATTACAATAGTATTGTCATGTTGAGCAATGTTATTTTCAAACACATCACACATCCAATTTTGCTCATTAGTTAAAAAAAACACAATGTGCCATTTGTACTGCTGTGTGTAGGAGAGCGTTTTAATTTGGTTGATGACACGTCTTCATATTCAAAACACAGTGTATATAATAGTGACACATGTCAAGCATATTTGGTGTTCACATTTGAATCTAAAGTTAATGGTGTCGTCCTCTCTCTAATAAGCAATGTAGACTCAATTTCTTGCAATTATTATGCATACAATGCCCAGATTTATACTCCTCTGTTGGCATTCAGGAAATTCAAAATAAAAGAGAAAAAGAAAATAATTAATATTAAATTTGCTGCCAGAAAAACAATAAACAAAATGGGCAACAGGCTCTCTAAAACCAAAATCTATCACTTTCATCTTTGCCCAGAGAGAAGGAGGACTCGATCAATGCCGGTGTAACCAGTGCAGAAAAAATGAAATCTCAACACACGATTTTGTAAACAAGTTTTTACACTGTGTATTGTACACCTTATGAATCATGAGATTCCATATACTTATCTCCACAGAATGGGTAATCAAGTGCAGTGAAGACTTCAGTTAAATATACTGTCATGATGGGCGCCTGGGTGGCTTAGTGGTGAAGCCGGCGACCACATACATATGCCGCGCTGCGGTGCTGGCGGCGCGGGTTCACGTCCCGGCCCGTCGCCAATTTGCCTGCGTGTCTTCCCCTGTATCTTTCCCCCATTTCGTGTCTCTCTCCACTGATGATAAAAGCCGCTGTGGCCAAAAATGCAAAAAAAAAATACTGTCATGATTCAATAATATCTTTTCCCAAGTCATTTGGGAACATTGTAAAAGTGTCCTTAAAGAATCCAAAGCATTAACCCTTCACAATGATTCACACTGGATTCTTTCAAAAGCATGAATACCGCATTACATCTGTACAAGGAAAAAAAGTGACATATCTGACAGGTAAACTAAAGGACATACTTATCTTATAATCATCGCCTTCCAAAGCTCTTCATCTGTTTATTAACCTCGTTCATAGAAACTGCAGTAAAAAAAAAACAAGTAAAATGACTCATAGTCATCTTTATAATATTCTACAAGATAATTCCTTATTACATGTAATTGAGTTTCCTTAGAAGACGGTACAAGTGCAGTGAAAGTCAGCCTTACGCAATATGTGAGTAGCCTGCTGGATGAACGTGCGGGGCAATTAGATTACACAGTCAACTGTGATCACAGCTCCAGGTGGTAACTTCTGGGTGTTAAAGTAACCCTTGAACTCAGGGAAATAATTTCAGCAAATTCTGACCTTTGGGTCGATGGAGTGACTGACACATTGGAATGCTGGTAAACTTTACCTATTTCCATGATTGGATGTGTAAATATAATAAAAATGACTGTTTTGCTACATTCCTGCATTATTTTCAAATAATCCCACTGCCTCTACCAAAAATACTCTATGATACGCTGGACAAATTATTTAGTCAGTTTATAAGGAACGATAGACTCCACCTTAGGCTATTATACTTGCTTTATACTCGTTCCATACAACTGCACCCCACCCTGGGTAAGAACAGTGAATGTGCATTTCACCTTTATGAACACTTGAGGAAATTATTCTTGAAACTAAAGGAGAGGACGTGTCCACATATTATGGGATATTAGGTATGTATTTTAACTAAACGGCACAGGACAAATTCTTGGAAGGTGGATATGGGAGAAAATATTACTAAGACAGAGTGGAATTATCCCTGTTTTAAAGCACAAACCCAGATGATAAATACAAGATTTCAGATGAGTTGATAAGAATGTGTATAACACCAGTTAAACTACATCATATGACTGCTAATGTTCCAGATGTGTGCGCTAAGTGCCTGGATGAAAAAGGTACTTTATTTAATTGCCCGTGGCAATGTCCAAAGAAACAACAATTTTTGGAAGGATGTTATAAAGTGTTTGTCATAGATGATTAACATGAAAATCCTTTTATGTGCCAAACATTTGAAAGACTTTACGGTAACGTCAGAACAGAAAAAAACTACTGGACTTTGGACTCCTTCGAGAGTTATTGGACTCTCGTGTTGTATTGTTCTGGAAAGATTAACTTACATTGTGAACGAAAAGCATGAAAACTTTGTCCAACTATGGGAACCTTATATAAATATTAAAAAAAGAAAACAAGAAATGGAAATCTAGGTCCTATCATAGTGTGGTGTCGACAATGTAGGCAAGTGATTGTGTATCTTTAGTATGGATGCAGGGTGAATGTGAGCATGTGTATAGATATGTATAGATATGTCTGTTTGTATTATTGGCATTGTTGTAGTTGTTCCTTTGTTCTTTGTGTATTCTATATAAAAATGCTAATAATCTTAATGTTAACTATGAATTAACCTCATATAATTGCCCAAATGTTAAGTTTATGTTGCACCAAATCATAATCGAGACAAATATTAATAGTGTTATTATTAGGAGACAGCCCTGATCTGCTCTTTAGTGTTTATGTTTTAATCCCCCAGTTACACACAAATAATCTAGGAGCATGACCCAAAAGTCCTCTATGCTTACTTTTCTCTTATCTTTTCCTGATCTATTAATTAATTAATCTGTCAGCCCACTTCAACAAAGGGGGTGCGTGTTTTTCTGCACCTTTTTCCCACCATTCTTCTCTTTTTTGTCTTCCTCTGTGACCTTGATTGAGCAGGGCAGTGGCCAGCCTCGGCTTCTCTCGGTTATGGCAACAAGGCTGTTAACAGCGGCCGTGAGTTGTGGATTGGCGTTAAACTGCGCTCCAGCCACAGTCAATGTTTATGTCTACCAATCAAATGCAATGTGTTTATGTTATATGGCATTATGGACAAGGAGACTCTCTAAAACACAGAAGCAGGAGTGCGGCTCAGGACAAGGGGTTTATGGTCCATTAAGCATCAGAGAAAAATGAAGCGCTGGATGGAGGATAAAGGTTCAACAGAAAAGCTGGTTTGATTTTGTCTTTAGGTTTGACATTGTGGACAAAACTTAAAGCTGGACAAAAAGAAGCAAAAACTGGTCAAATTAAAAGGAGAGATGAGGAGGACTGTAGGTTTGACCTACAATGCTCTTTGTGTATAGCTCAGTTTTCTTAAAAATGATTTTTACCTGATGCTGCTGAGTCAGTATCTTCATTCTGAGCAATTCCGACTGTATGGCTGCAACATGGCTGGGAAATAAGTTCAAACTGAGGGAAAGCCCTTGAAGCGTCCACATTTTCCACTAATAAGTCTAAACATTTATTTGATTTCTGCTGAAATTTGTAAACTTCAAACAAGAAAACCATAGAACAGAAACCTTGAAACTCATCTCTCAGAGAGAAATAATAATAATTCTACAATTATTCATTTTTTTCCAGTTTGTCTAGTGATTATCAGATCTCAGCATTGTACTAAACAGCAGCTCTGGCTTTAGTTTATTTATATGTCTAAGAACACTGTGTGTATATCCAGATTAGATGAAAAGATTTGCCATTTCCTCCCAAGGAGATCTTCAAGCTGTTTTGGCCTCAGCACCTTGTGTGTATGCAGAGTAAACACACACTTAATCCTCCTGGATACAGAGACTTGACATCAATTTGTCCCTGTAGGGGAGGTGCCCCAGGCCAAGTTTCCCAATCCTCATGTCTCTCTGCCTCTTGGCCAAAACGTCTTTCTACCCCTGAGTTTTCCCCCCTCAGAACATCTGGATAGAAGACCCAAAATGACATAACTGTCACACTGTTGCTGTAAATGTGACTGTGTTCTCTGGGGAGATCCATGGTGGGAGATAAGAGACAAGTTATAAAGAAGTTCATTAATGACAAAACATTTGAATAAGAGCAAAAAACCTCCAAGCTGTAGGGAGTTTGGATGTCAAGTGTGCTTACTTAATGGACACAACACATTTTCCATTAAAAAAAAATCCCCCTTTCCTAATCAGTTCCATTTTTTTTTTAAATCAGTTAAGCTAATTAGAGGTCAATCAGTACTAAGGTTAAAATAAAATAAAATCCAGTTTTGTATGAAAAATGGATGACTGCAAAGCCTGGCAGTGAACGCACAGTTATGTGACCCTTTGCTTAGTCCAGTGAATCTTGCTGCAAAGATAACCAGAGGTGAACATCATTTTTACTGGACTCATGTAGCCAAATAATCTTAAAAACTTAAGTACATGTTTCTGGTTTGTGTGTATTGTGTCTCTCATATCACTTTGAATGCCTCATAGTATTGTTTACTCATGAAAGTGGTAACTGCATCTTTCTCATACAACATAAAAACGAAGCACAAAACGGAGCAAACATTGTCATATGAGAAAAATATGAAAAGGTTTAGAAATGAGACTTAAAAGACTTGTTATAAATCAAACTTTTACTGTTGGAGGGAATGGGAAAAGTTAAGTATTTATTTTTTTTGTCATATTGGTAAGATGCCTGGATAAAGATTGATAAGAAGAAACAACAGCTTTAATAGTTCCAGCAAACATGCAGTCTACGCTGTGATGAATGCCTGTAGCCTTCTATATTTTCACTCTGGCAAAGTGTTATTTTATTTTACGTTACAAAAAAATTTGTGAAAAAGTGCTTGCTGGGGATGAATACTATACTGAACATTTGACTATAAGTGACAATCAGAGCATCAAACTCCACCCTAGCAATTTCCACAGTAGTGGAACGTTTTGGGAACAACATGCAAAAAATTTAGAGTTGATTTATATTCAGGTAGTGCTCTTTGCTTTCTATCACTCTATCATCGCTCTAACTAAATACACAGCCTTCTTTTATTTTATTCCAAATAATTTATTATTGAAGAGATATAAATTGCTCAACTTCCTGTTTCCTGACAGAATTGTTTTCCTAGAAAAGAAATATCAAGCATCTGGTGGTTGAAGCAACAGATGTAGAATCACTGTTGTTTTGTATTAGGTGGTGGTAGAAAGTAGCAAAGTGGACCGATATAAAGGATGAAGGAACTTTTTCTGTCTGACTCTCATTTCTTTTACCCTTCTTTGTCTCCATGTCTATAAAATGGAAATGTTAAAACATTGCATTGCATTTCTCCCTCCTAAAAATCTCCCCGACATCTGTTTCAGAAAAAGTACCCAAATTCATCTGTCAATATATTTTAAAAAGAGGTTTGATTCTGCTAAAGTTTCATCATTTTTGTCAGCCAGATATTTCTAATCCTCTGACATAATACCACAGATTTGATTTCATTTTTGTATCAGTCATCTGGTTATATTTGTCAGCTTCATCAAATTGAAGACATTTCAATTTCTTCACCACAATGCTCTTTTCTGTCCTTCACTGAAGTGCTTCCATTTCAACCCAAACTGGATCAGTTTTCCTGCTTTCCCCTTTTCTCCTCAATTCTCTCCATCCATCCAAATATTCCTCCATTCATACTTGTATGCCAAAGTAATAAATTCTCACAAGGTGCTTTCAGACAGAATGCTATAACTCATGTCACCACCAGAGCTAAATCTGAGCACAGAGGACAGCATGATGCAAGCATGCTGGAGATGTACTCAGAGGGATTTATTGTGACATATTTCATCTGAGGCAATGCAAGGCCTGTTGAGATGTCTGTTTTGAACTGGGATGTCTTGCAGGGGGGGGTGCGTGTACAATGCTGTTTAGGAAAGTGCCTTGCAATGATAATCAGTAAGAGCAAGGCATAGTAAAAGACAGTAAGACTAAGTTTCTGGATTATTCTTATTGCAGTCATATTGTTACTCTATTGCCTCCAGTCAAACCTGAGACTGTTCTTCTGGAGATTTCTTCCTGTTAAAAGGGAGTTCTTCCACTCCACCATCACCAAATGCTTGGTCATTAAACATTGTGTTATTGTTGAGGTTTTTGTTCTAATATTGTAGGGTCTTTACCCTTGAGGCAACTGTATTGGCACTGTATAAATAAATTGAAGTAAAATTTAATGAAATACCAAGTACTTGACGGCATCAATGTTATTTAGTAGAAACCCATCAGGAAAATTCCGCTCAACAACATATTAGATCTGTTTTGTGACATGTTAAAACCATTATGAACATTATTGTCTAGGTACACAGAGGGTTGCACGGTGGTGCAGTGGTTAGCACTGCTGCCTCACAGGAAGAGCAAGCGGGTCCTGTGGAGTTTGTATGTTCTCCCTTGGATCTGTGTGGGTTCTCTCCAGATATGTTGGCTTCCTCCCATGGAGGAAGACATGTCACGTTAACTGGCGATTATAAATTGGTTGTAGGTTGAATGGTTGTCTGTCTTTTAGCCCTGCAATAGATTGGTGACATGTCCAGGGCGTACCTCACCTCTTGCCCTACGACAGCTGGGATAGGCTCCGGC